>CAMGYJ010000002.1:22638343-22840635 GCA_946122785.1 Linum tenue | reverse complement strand
TTTGTATTAATTGGAACGTGGTGTATGGGTGCTTGGAGCCTAGTCCACTGTCCAAATCTCGAGATTTGAGGGCTCCAAGCACTGCTGTTTGCTTGATGATTGATCGTATTGGCACTGTGGATGTGATTAGTGAATTGAATGGCTTTTGACTTGATGCATGACAACTTGAGTGTGACTAAGACAGCCTATTACGATGACTGAGATGTGTAGTAGAGTTGTGTAGGGGTTCAGTTTTTAACTGTTTGCTTACCAACTGCGATTTGAATTTGATCACTTGCTTTTGACAGTCATTTATGCATCTATTTCAGGTAATCAGAATGTGAGATAGAGCATATAGGTAGCCATGTGAGAATTGAGCCTGCTCGTTTCTTTCTTGTGCGATAGATTCCTCTTCCATGATGTGTAGCATTCACGTTGTCACTAGCTAAGATGATGGAGGCATAGGATTAGCCCACGACCAAATCGACTGTCCTGATGTGTCATATCCCCTAGTCAGCCCCTTTGAGCCGTGTGTTATCCTTTCTTTCGGTCTGCAATGAAAAATCACCCTTTTGTATCTTTTCGAAGGTTCCACAGAGTGGTTTTTACGTGCTTTCCGCTGTTTCTGCGAAATGTAATGTGAGGGTTGGAGGTAGTGCTTAAAAGTTGGGCGTGTGTTTTGAAAAATGTGCAGAGGTGGTGGTTCTCTTAAGGAATGAAAAAGGAAAAAAAAAACTAAAGAAAAACAAAGAAAAAATGAAAGCAAAAGAGATCCACCACCAAAAATCTGAATAAGGCTCATTAAGTAGTGTTTCTTAGCAGTCTGGCTTGGAAATGCTAACATTTATTATAACCACCTTCTCTCTTGTGCCCTAAAGAAGTTGAGTAATGCAGAATAGCAGAAAAGAAGTTACTGGTTTGCTTGACTGTGATTTTTGTTGGGTTTGGAAATGTAGAACCTTGTGCTATAACTTCCACCACCTAAAAGGCCTTTTCCCCATGTCCAAGACCCTAGCCAGTCAGTTGAACCTGTGTCTAAGACCTCCGGATTTAGTTAGTGGTGACACCCCTTTTGTGAACTCTAGCATTTAGAGGCTGCATTCATGGTGAAGAGACGTTAGGGATTGAGAGATTAAGCATGCGCATTTTTCGCATCAAATTTGTCCTGACCCCACTGGTCGAGAGTGAGCGATTCATTTTTCTCATATTCTCTATACTCTTTACCCCGGTGAGGACCTAGATTGCTCGGTCTTAATTCTGATATCTTGAGCTTTGTGCATTGAAGTGACTGTTTTGAACAAGTGGTTGAGTCAAGTCTATGTTGGTTGGTGAACAGAAGAGAACTCTTCCTTTGCTCGACTTTATTGCATTCGAATGTCATCTGTGGTGGTTGTCTAGGTTGTCGTTCGAGTTGCCACGTGTTGATGATCGAAAGCCAATATGATCCACGTGTTTTGTGCCGATACGATTTGCCCTTAAGCCTGCTTGATTGAAACGTTTTGAGCTTACCTGGTGTCTGACTTGGTTTGCTAGGGACAAGCAAACGGTTAAGTGTGGGGGAGTTTGATAGACCGATAATTACACATGTTTTCACCCCTTTTCTGAAGCCGTTTGAGATGTTTATTCTCGTGTTTTAAGCCGATTTCACGCGAGGTTGTACGTTTATGTCATATTTCAGGACTTGGCGGTGGAATCAAGGCGAAGGAACGAGATTCGGGTCGAACGGAGCAAGTGAGGCTTGAAGTGTGCTGGAGAGCCAAAATACCCGGCCATGAGCATAAATACCCGACCGGGTATTTTCTGGCCATGGTCGGGGATTTCTGTCTTTGGGCGTCCGTGAGAAACAGAAGGAGGCCCGGGCAAAAGGAAAAAATCCCCGGTCGGGGATTATTGGAAGAGACCGGGGATTTTCCCCTGGCATGAAACGCGCGTTTTGAATATACCCGGTCGAGACCCAAAATACCCGACCGGGTATTTCGACCGGGTATCGCGACCAGGCAGCAGATTTAAGGGAAAGGAAGGCCAACATTCAAGGGTTTCGAGTTTTTGAGAGAGAAAGAGATTCCTAGAGAGAGAACGCGACGAACCAGAGTTCCCAAGTGCCATAGCTTGATCTTCATCACCATTGGAGCCCGGCTTGAGCTTGGAGGAGTGCCGAACAACGTCCAGGAGCAGAAATCCATCCTTCACAGTATGATTTCCGCGTCTGAATCTGCTTTTGCTTCTTTCTCTATGGAGTAGTTCCCCCATTCATCTGGGTATGGGGAACCCTAGATTTGTATGCTAGGTCTGATTGTATGAACCCAAGTACAGAGTTTGTGAATTGATTATATTCGATTGAGGTTTGAATGATTGAATGACTTGAATCCTGATCAAATTCCTGTTGTTTCTGCTTTGACCTAGAATGAGAATATTTGCCTAGGTTGATAGAGTATCCCTAATTGAAGGTAGCGAATTGGTGACTTTAGTCGAGAAGCCAATTCGCTATTCTGTACCGAATTCAATTCGGTAGTGGTGGTTTGGCTCGTTAGGGCCTCAATCTGTTTACTCCGGTGGAGGTTAGTCGCCCGCTAGAGACTCAGATTGAGAGGGTCTGAAGACCTTTAGTCGAGACTTCGGACTATTTAAGAACCTTCCACAGTATAACTTTCATGAAAACTGAACTTGGTAAATTACAATCCGGCTTAACTGCAGACTAGGGGGAACCATATCCGGGTGACCTCTCTTGACTTGAACAACCGTTTAACTTGCTTTGCGTTTTTGTTTGTTTGAATCTGCACTAAAAGTTTCATTGCTAGATAATACGAATTCACTGAGTAGTCATCACATCTAGGACCCGGGTTGACAATAAAACCCAAACCCGCTATACTACGCTTTAGGAAGTGGTTACACTTGGCCATTTTCTAGAGTGACAGTAGGAGTGAGTCAGAACCAATAAGACTTTGGTGAGTAAGATACCGCAAGGCAATTTCACTATCTCTACATGTGTGATTGTAGCCTGTTGACCATTTGGCAAAGTCACAGACATGATACTGACAGCTCTACATCTTAGAAATAAGCTAAGTGAACATACAATATGATCACTAGCTCCTGTATCCATAACCCATACATACTTATCAGTTCTGGTTTGAGAGATTGAGAAGATTGAGTTACCTGTCATCGGCAAAGAACCAGCCATAACAGAATTTGCTTGTGAGCCACCATGTGCTGGTGTGGAAGACTATAGTAATGCCTTGAGTTTGTGGAGCTCATCTGCTGTGAAACCTGAGAAGGTTGGGGAGTGTGGTTCATGATGGCTCACAGGACTAGTGGGAGAATATGAACTTGCTCCTCCTAAAGTGTTGCCCTCTCCACTAACCACATCAACTAAGCCCGCAAACCCTCTTCCTCTTCCTGGATTACTACCTGGATTGTTACCCAGAAGCCCATTCTTCTTCTTTAACTTCCATCAGTCTTCCTTGACATGGTTATCCTTCTTGCACTATCTCCAAAAAGTTCTCTAGGTTGGTGATCAGATGATCCTTTATCCCTAGATTGGTTGTACTGAGTCTTGGACCCTGCAAGTGCAGTTGCTAATGCAATGGTTTCCTCTGACTTGCCAACATTAGAACTAGAACCATTCAATTGCCTTTCCAGTTGTGTAACTTATCTATAAATGCTATCAAGGTCAAGAAGGGGTTCAATCATAAGCATCTGGGTTTTCATCTGCTGGTACCTCTCCTTCAGCCCTAGCAGAAAACGAATAACCTTCCCTCTTTCTTGATAACACATTACAGTTTCATAGGTGCGAGAAGCACAATCACAGTATGGTATAGGTTGATAGGTCTGATGTTCATCCCATACCAGCTTCAAATCAGTGTAATATTGGTGAATATTCTTGTTTCCCTGCTTAGTTAAGTCCATTTTCTCTTGCAGATTCGCTATTCTAACCAAATCACCCTGACTAAACCTAGACTTTAGGTAAGTCCATGTCTCAGATGCAACCTTAATGTTTCGCGGACTAGGAACAATATCCTCAAAAACAGAATTCCTAATCCATCACACAACTGTACCATTAACACGATCCCAAGTTCCATAAAATGGATCTGTAGGTGTTGGTACCTGAATGGTTCCGAGGACGAAGCCGAGTTTGTTTTTGGTGCGCAAGGTGAATTCCATACACTCGCTCCATAGCAGGTAGTTGTCGTCGTTGAGCTTGAAACTGATGACTGGTAGGAAGGATTTGTCGCTCTGAGCAAGGTAGAATGGGTTGGAGTAGGGATCTTCGTAGCAAGGTGATGAGATCTCCTTCTCCTTGGATTCCTTGTCTGAGCTAGTTGAGTCATCTCCTTCTGCCATTGTTGGAGTTCAAGAATAAAAGAAGGGTTTGATAAAAGTAGAAATGCAACAAGAGAAGAATGTAGAAACAAGCTCAACACGGAATCAAAAGCCAACCAGGCTCTGATACCATGTGAGAGTTTGTGACCTAGCTCCCATGGAGGCTAGGGTTTGAACAAAAGAGAGTATTAGGGTTTGATTTTGGGGGAATGTTGCATACTACACTACACTCCATTCCATTTTCTCCTGAATATATATACAGAGTTTAATTACAGTGTTCATAATCTACTGTAGTTAACGGCTAATTACAACTAACACTCAAATTCCTCCAATATGCTATTGACAACTGTCCGAGACACGCATAAAACGTCTGAAGCTGTTCTTGTCTTCAAATGGCGTCGCTTCTCTTATTTATCTGCGTATCAGCAGAACTGGGTAAAAGGAAGCCCGGTCCAACCGTGATCCGACCCGCTCCGCTTTAGTCTTCTTCTTCTTCCTCTGCAGAGTGTTCCATTATGCATTCCAGCTTCGCTGCAACTCACCATTAGAACACTCTGCTTCACAGTGCGGAAAGGTGAGAAAATGGATTGATCTGAGAAGATTTGAGCTAGTTTTTGAGAGGAAAATGATGAAGACGATGGAACAAGCAAGACTTAAGATGGGTTCAGTGGCTGTGAATCCCAAGAAGGAAGAGGCGGCTTATGAAAACAAACAGGATTTATGGGTTGTGAACCTGATTTGTCTTTCAACGCTCACATCCAAAATGAGAAATCCAACAAGAGATAATGAGTAGGGGATTGTGCATTGCTCTCCTTGATGTGGAAACTAAAGGGTGTCCAACGGTTAAATGGATTTCCCAACTTCAATTTGGAGGTACTAATACTTTATGCATTCAGTAAGATAGTAATCTTTATACCGTGAATTCACTGGAATATTAGGTATGTATTACATTTTACTCTAATGGCTAAACCGTTGATCCTAAAATTAATATGAATTGGAAGGGGTCCGGATCCCATCAGTAACCATCAGGTGAGTAATCCCAAGCATAACTCAATAAGAATCCGCCACATCAGCACCTCCTTCTCTCTCCTCGAAAAATCTTTAATTTTTCTTCTCTTAATCTTTAATGGACGATTTCTCACTCGTTTTAACCCGGATTTTTTTTTTTGCACAGTTAGATCAAATTAATTGTGCTCTTCAAAATGATATCTACTTTGATATTTTTTGGAACAAAAAAATTTTGTCAGTTATTACCAGTCTATACTATATGGTATTGACTGGTATTAAATAACATTATACCATATGGTATGAAAAATACCACCCCGTACCAGGGTGGCATAGTATGGTATGGACTATGGAGTTGGTAACGAGAGGTATGAAATTTTTTCACCCATAAAATTTTGAAATCCAATAAATCATGATTAAATCGTTCCTTCTGTGCAAAAATTTCCGAAAACGATTAAACAACGAAGGAGATACCATATGGTATGGAGTTGGTAACGAGAGGTATGAATTTTTTTTCTAAAAAAATATTGAAAATGGATATCATTTTATAGATCACAACGAACTAGTTCCATCTGTGCAAAAAAATTGAAATCCGAGTTAGAATGAAGAAAATATGATCCAATAAAAAAAACTAAGAAAAATAAATTCTTTTAATTCTACCTTAGATCTGCAACCACTTAAAAGAAGGGTCCGAATTTGGTTGTTTATAATTACTCACCCTAAGGTTACTCACACTATCTTGAGCCTTGGAAGGTATCTCATTCTTTACATAATTACATATCCAAGTTTTAATCTAGTTTGCATTAGTTTGTTGATTTCTTCGCTTTTGGATGCTTCTTTTGTAATTTGGAGATTGAACTTTGCCGTTTTGTAGGATTGCCCTAGCATTCTCGTCTTGTAGGTATAATATATCAGAGTTACGCTTTTCCTAAATTAATCTCTTTTTTTTTTTCTAAGAAGATAATTATTGTTGGTGGCACATGTAATAATGACGTGGCAGCTACGTTTTCTTTGGGAGCTGGCTAGACGTGCTGCCAATTGGCACCTCTTGATGGCAAGGGATCCTTACTATATCCTAGCTTCTACTACTTCTGCGGTAGTTAACACACAAATCTGGAGCTGGATTTTGTTTTGTATGTTTCCTTCCTCGGTTCTGTATGACCCTTTCGCAAGTTCTTCATTTCTAGAGGACACCCAGATCCATTTCACACGCTATTCTCTTCCCCTATACACTTGTCATTCTTAGTAGCAACACACGGACTATAATATGCAGAGAGTTTATGGCGACAACAGAACAATGGCTTTAATCCAATCCGTAATGCCATCTCAGTCGAACATCACAAAGCACGTTGCCGAGTCATTATTAAGCAGAGAGGTGTGCTCAAGTTCTGAAGTTATCAAGAGAAAGTACCCAGCTAGCTACATTACATTACACAAACACCAGGCAGGACAACAGGCCTCGCATAATTCCTGGATAGTAGCATATCATCCGCCCTCTCAAATAACTTGTGAGCGTTCACATCCACATTAGTCGGTTTTTCAAGGCGTACATAGTCAAGCCCTGCAACATACTACTCAGTCTTCCGGCGGAACCCAAATATATACAAAGCATGTGGCACTCAGATAAGTGTTTAGTCTTGAGGAAGGTAACACAGCATTAGGGGAAATGAAAAAGAAAAAACACCGAGGAAGGTTGTCACCGGAGCTGAAGCAACGTTAGAAACAGTTCAACTAGGCGGCTTCTGCAAACCCGATTCTGAGGTTGCCGTAGTCAAACACGGTGTGGTAACGGCCCATGAAGACATCACCCAAGATCCTGCAACGGCGGAGACAAGCAAGTTATACCGAGAATGACCGGAACAACTTTGGGAAGGGTTAACATTGCTAAACCCAGTAGAGTGGAACTCTTCCAAGGCAATGATGTGAGGGAGGTAGAAGCATACCAGAGAGGACCACGTGGTGGCGGGACATCAATTGCTGTAAACCCACTAATGCATTGAGCAGCAGCACCCTCGCCAATTTTGAGGACATACTGAGGATGGTCGACGCAAACATAGAGAAAAACAGATTTCAGCAATCACAAAGGTCAAACAGAAACCATTCAGAAACTGGATGGGTGTAGATAGATGCCAATCAATTGCTGATTCTCCCATTAGGCACGGTAGAATCATTAGGCATGGAAGACATGCCCGCACAATCAACTGTGGAGTCAAAACACCACAAGATGTCGACAAGCCAAAACAATTACCTGTTCCGGAGTAAGGTCAAAGACCTTTCCAGCAATAGTAAATGAAACATTAGGCATGGTAGACATGCCACCACAATCAACCGCTGATTCTCCCATTGGGCTGGGGATTCGATCACAGAGCTGCAGAAAAACCAGATCGCAAGATGCGTAAGCTCAATGCTGACACTGCTAGGGTACACAAAGCGTGTTTGTCATCCTGACCAGGAAGGAAATCAAAGTGGACTTCAATTATCTTACATCATTTGCGTAGTCAATGATTTGTTCCTGTGTTTCATTCTGCTTAAGCTTGTTCTGCATCCAGACAACTGCCATCTCACAAGCACTGCATGTTGCGTCACTGGTAGCACGAACTGCTTTCTCAATGTTTTCGTTCACCACACTCTGAATACCCATGCTGCAAAACACAAAATAAATGAAGGCTAATGTTAGCTGCTCAAGTTCGAAACAAACAAATCCTCAAGCAGCATGGTAAAATAAGCAGGCATCGAAACTAACCTAACACCTCGTGATCCATCAAACTCGCACAAACCAATCTGGGAGCAGATCTTTAGAGGTTCATCCTGCAATACAACATATCATTAATTAATTAATTCATGTAGGGACCTTCTAGGTACTATTTAAATTAGTTGACCAACAGATCACAGGCGAACAAGTACCCTTGCTAAAAGCATCCGAATAATAGTTTCTCCGTATTGAGAAACTACAAGCTTGCATTCTTGGCTTACGACCCCAGTAGCACCAATGGCATGATTAACTTCTGCAATAATTGCCTGCAGTTGAAATGCATATGGTTATAAACACTAGCACAACCCATCACCACATTCTAGTGCCAGTGTGCCACAACAACAAGCAGAAAATGTTGGCAAAAGCTTTCTGGCCGATTCTTCGGCATGTCCTGAGGAATAATAGCAGAACAGAAGGGGGGGGGGGGGGGGGGAAACCATTAATTTGTAAATTCTATGAGTTCACTACACACCGTTGGTCCAGCTAACAAAGATGTTCCAGAGTCAGCAATGGCTGCACAACCACCAGAACAGAATCCTGGAGAACCAAAAAAAAAAAAATCAAGCCAATGAAGAAAATGAGACAGCTGCTCAGTACCAAGCCACTAAAGAATGTAAGCAGCTCACCAGTAGACTTTCCACCAACCAAAACATCACCCATGTCAAACTGTCAACAAAGAAGTGGACAAACATTAAGCATTTTGACGTAAACTAGCAGAATATGAGATATGAAGTTGAGGAAATGCCTGAATCACGAACCTGCCAATACCCTTTCTGTGTCACGGGGACATATGTGTGCTCACCCACAAAGTGATTAGGATCCACACCACCAAAAACAAGTTCACCCCCTTGCTCCGCATCAGCATTGCGGTTAAGCCAGAATGAGAAAACAGGCTCATTGATGAGTCCTTGCTCGATCATGTCATACCTGAAGCATATACAAGAAAGTTGAGATTTGTTAATGATGGCCAGAGTCAGGGCCAATCAACTCATCCTTAGCAATTTTATCCAACGGAAAGCTATTTAGTAAAATAGCAGCTATACCAGACAGGGACGGCATTTCCGACAGAGATCTCCTGAAACCCAAGCCCAAGTATACCATCAAATTTAGCTGCCAAGAATGTGATGCCCGGCTCCTTTGTTGCTTCAATAAATTGCTGGAACAAACGAATGGTATCAGCACATGAAGACATCTAAAAGCATTACAACCATTCATTTAACGACGCAAAAAACACAACACATTAACACATTACTTACCACATCCTTGACAACAATATTGCCAACTTTTACACTATCCTCACTGAAGAAGCCAGAAATAGCACCAGTTCCATACTGGATAGCAGCAGATTTTCCTGCACGAGTAGATATATTGAGCAGCGTTCTACATCCACTAAACCCGTGCGGCCGTGCCAAGTAAATTACTGAGCTAGTAGTAAATAGGAATCAGCAATGGCATGTTTATTCATGCTGATATGGCATAGTCCAGTGCAACACAATTCTAAAAGAAAAGGAAACCTCAAAAATAATGAGTGGGGAGAACCAGGTCAAACAATGCATCCGCCGAGTCGAACACAGTCAGAATGGAAGCGACCTCATAAAATTTATGTGTTTCTTAGACATAGATAGAGCATACCAGATCCACATAGATCATTATGATTTTGGTATCATGAATGAAAGAATACAAGAATCCCCAACTCCAACTCCAACATCAAGATATACGACTTATAACTAAGAATCAGAAACCAACAACAATGATAACAACGTGATGAAGCATTAATTTGGTACAAAATCATCAGAACCAAGCAGCGCTAAGAAACTTTTGACATAAGTAAGAAGACGAGTGGACAAACCATTCTGCTTGTATGTACTTGATTTACTTGACTTGTACTTGGGGTGGAAATAGCAAGCAAGCTGGAAAACAATAAGGAAAATAAAATCAAACCACCGGCCATGAGAGGAGAGAGCATATGCCAGCAACACATCAAGATGCCGACTCACTCACCGAGAAATAGCACTTGGAAGAAGGCACCCACAGGTTAGAACTACCAGTGTCGAATATCACCGTGAAAGTCTGCGCGGGAGTGCCAATGCCAATCTCACCAAAGTACTGAGCATCCATGTAGTTCTTCAGAGTCACGATGTCGGTCTCCGCATCCCCCAAATTCCCACGGAAACGGTACTTTCTGACAGAAGAATTCAACAACTCTCCTTCCTTAGACCCCAGCTGGGCAGCAACACGATTGTTCTGATCAAACTTTCTCTTCTTGATTCCAATCCTGACCAGCCCATCATTGGGCGCAGCAAAAACTAAAGGCAGGAGGAGGCAAAGCAAAAGAGCAGCCGTGACAGGCCTGAACGACGTTCCCATCCTCGCTACTGCAAAGGAAACAAGATTTCATCCCAATCAACAATACTTTATTTGAAACCCGTATAACCATGGCCGTAAAATCAAACTTCTTTGACATGTTTCCATGTAAAAGCATATAGATCAGACTGATCCCCACGGCCCAAACACACTAACGGACAAACAAACTACTAGAAGAGACGGACAAAAAAGAACCCCGTCACTTAGCTCTCCTGTTGTCAGAAGAATTAGTGAAGCAACACCTGAACCGACATACACAGTAGCCAAAACATTCACAAACCCAGATAATAAGAACTCGAAACAAACTCGGGGCCATCCCTAATTCCGAGAACCCAATAAAAAAGTATCCAAATTTACGCAGAGCAAATCCTCGAGAGATACTATGAAAGCTCAACGGAAGAATCTGCTACACCGGCGATCAAAACGCAAAACAAGCAAACCGATCAAATTTCCCCCAGATTCCAAGCAAACAGGTACGAAGACAGCGCAGTCTATCAGTCAGTCAGCGAAAAATTGGAAGTCAAACCTCTCATCAACACACGGGCATCACTCTACTCACAGCCGGAACAGCATCGACCAACCAATGGCTACGAAGAATCAGTGGGGAAAAAGCGATCGAGCAACAATAGGAAGGGGAAGAGACTTACTTGCGTACGACGATCGAGAGGGGAAGGAGTAAGAGCAGAGCTACGAGACAAGTATGGTGGAATGGGCTCTAGTGTCGAGCGGGGGTTGGGGGTAGATATATTTGGTGCACGAATCGGTCCGCCCGGTTCGATTATTTAATTCTCTTTTATTTCTATCGAAAAGCGGGGACTTGTTTTGATCTCAACCGTACACGTGTCGGGTTGTTGGGGGAGTTGTGCGTTTCGTGTAGACTAAGAAAACGGGAGGGAGGGTGTGATTGGGTGCGGTAGAAACCATGGGAGTCAATGAATGGTAACTTAACAGTACTCTCAGTAAAGCATAGAATGGAAATGGGAATGGATCGACCAATGTGAGGAGGGAAGCGTCTGGTTCAGAAGTCAATCAAAGGATATCATTGTTGGAGGTTGAGGCTATACAACAAAACGCGATAATATATGAGGAAAAAGAAAGCTTGTTTTTGCAAGTGGTGAATTGGTTTGTCTATATCCTATGATTAGATACTTGTGCTTTGATTGATTGATTTTTGTTTCCCCAAGCTAGAGAATACCTAAAAAAGTTTAACATGTTGCTTCCTCAACATTAAAAAAGTGTTATCAACCAGATTTGATGGTATATTTGCCATTTTTGGTGAATGTCCAAACTAGATCATCAATTCATCATCTTTAGGAGTTAGGAGAAGTAATGAGATCGATAGATTTTTAGAATTTGTTGATGATTTTCAGTGCAAAGTCATTTGTCTGATTTTCAAATAATAATAAAAAAATGGATAAAGGTGATGTCATTTTACTAATACTAAAAACAAAAAACAAAAAGGAGAGATGCAATGATTCTGCAAACAAAACTAGAACTGAAAAGGAAAAGGAAATCTCCAAATAATCAAATTTTTATCAACAAATGCATCAATCGCGCTTTACGAACTTCGCCACAAGTGATGGAGGTCTTGTAACCACATTCTATAGCTGGTTAGTGATCATAACCTTGTTAAAAACTCAGAATTCTCATAATCTTATATGACCAAAATTTCTTCTCGCTTCATAGTTAATCCCACCTGACTCGTTTCATTTTTGTTTTTTCGTTCTCCTGTTCCCACCAAACCCATGAATCAAACTTTGTTTTACATCAATTATCTCCTCTTCAATCATCTTATTACATCAAAGTTATACAAACAAATGCAGCACAAGTTTTGCATTCACATTCCCCCACACGCAACAAGGAATCCGGCCTCTTTCTTTGTGAACCTTCCAACCTTTTTTTATATGTCTGATTTTTACAAGCAAGAACCAAATTGTACTATATTATTGGTTTGGTAATTGAAATGGATTTCGTACACGAATCTCCATTCTCTTATATACACTCCATATATTTAGTTGATAAATAAAGTATTTACGAAAAATCACGAATTTATCAATTTGTCCTGACAATTTCTTAAATTTCTCACTAAAATCCAAACAATAACACAAATTATGATGCTCATATCTCCATAGCTAACCTGATTTTAAACTACAAAACTTAAAAAAAAACACATCATAAAACCCAAAAGCGGACTATCTAGCTAGCTAGCTCAATTATATTGGCCGCTAAACCAGAAAATTATTAACAAAGAAATCCAAAACTAAGATCGATCTCAACAGCAACCCCAGTAATTAACAGCTACAAATTAAGTCACTAACACAAAAAGAGCAATCAAGTGGTGTTGTCAAGGTGCCCATTCCCAATGAAAGAAGTCACCGCCGCCAGCAGCGCCGCCGTGAAGTTCGGGTCGGCCGTTATAGCCGCCGTGGCCGCACTAACGATGTCAGACGACGACGGAGGGCCTGCAGCACTAGCATTATTGTTGTTGTTGCTGCTGCCGCCATCGGGGAGCAGGCTGAACAGATGTTGAGCGGCGGCGGCGGCAGGGAAGGTGTTGCCAGCGGCGGATTGGTGGCGTTGCAAGGGTGACGTGGCGGCGGAAGCTGGGTGATCGGTTAGGTCGAGAGTGACGGTGGGGAAAGGGGCGGAGGCGGAGAGGGTGGCCATGCTGGTGGGAGGGGCGGTGGTGAGTTGGAGAGTTTTGGCGAGGAGGTTGGTGTTGGGGAGGCCGTCGGCGGAAGGCATGGAGCCGGAGAGGAGCATGGACGCGGCGGCAGAGGTGGTGGAGGCCATGGTCATGGCGGCCGGAGGGAGGGGGTGGTTGTGGTGGCCTTCGTAGGTTGTTATCAGGATTGACTGGTCCTCCGCACACCTTTGCACCTGTGTAATTTTGCATCCACAAGTTTAAAACCTGTTAGAGGCCGGTTTCTAACTTGGAAGATTAGACATATGAAGCAAAACATTTATGTATACTAGTGTTGGTCATGGCCAGTTGGCCGGAGGAAGCTGAGATATGAAATTTGATAATGTAATGGAGTGTATAACTTATTGTTGTATAGTTTTTTTTTGGGAAACATGTGATAAAGATAGTGAATTTTAGTAGAAAAGAGACATGAATAAAAAATCGCATATCCTGCCGGTTTTCGGAAAATGAGCATCTCACAATCGTTGCTAGCTTTTACTCGGCCCGTTGACCGATTAATTTGCTTTACAAAACTTTCATGTTGTCATCATTGTGCTTTCTGGTTTTTTGCTAGACCTTGATAAAATCTAACGAAATCAAGAACAAACAACACGATTTGGGATGGGAACCGCCGTTCCTGTATCCGTAGAAAATGGTGGTAAACACGGACTCACCTACCAAACTAGTTTGGATTGAGATTTTTATCGGGTATCAGGGAACCATGTGATTATAAATTAGACTTGATCAAAACGGGCCAAAACTTGAAATTCAGCCTGTTTGACCGACCCATGCCAAACTCTAATTATTCTTTACTTTTAAACTTTCTATTTGAAAATAAAAAATATTGAAAAAAAGAGATGAGTTCAATTCGCCATTTGCACGTCACTGATTCTGGCATAAAACCATAGAAATTCGAAAGGAAATTGAAAATATTTAGGATCGTTTTAATGTTAAAACTAACCAAATAGATCTTTCTGTTTAGTTTTTTACTAACAAATACCAAACGATTCCCTATAAAATACACTATAATTTAATCATTATGGTATCAAATAACTACATAATATATATTTGAAATGATAAAAGTTGGACTAATTGGGTTGGTTGAGGTTGAACCATTGAATAACTTTAAAATAGATTATATTTTAGGCACTAAGATATAAAATAATAGCATAGTATATATTATGCAAGAGAAGATAGCTTATTTTAGAATGGCACATCCATTATGTTCATTAGTTTTACTAGATGGCCAAATCCCGTGTAGGTCAGGCCCATTCAACTCTTTTATTTTATGGTTAGCAGTTAGCCCATTAGAATCCATGCATTAGATTATTGTTAAATTTTTTTTTAGTAATAAATAGGAGTATTATTTTTGCCTTTTCATATATATTTTACCACCACCAAGAAATGAAAGGGCTTAAATAAAAAAATTGATACTCTTAGACCCGTTTAAATCCGCATGTGTACGGTAAGTTGACCCGTTCCACAGAGGAAAGAGAAAAAAAATTGACATTTCCTATTCTACCATTCCTACAAACGCTCATAGAGCAGGGAATTTGAAATGGGAGAAGGGTTTTTCGTCCCTGCTATTATATGTTTTTAATTTAAAAAATACAACAAATGTACTTAGTGTGGTTGATTATGATCCTTGCTTTACTTTAAAGTGGTCATGGTTCAAATCTAACTACGTATTTTTTTAATGAATAAAAAAAGGTAATTGTGAAAACCAAAATGTCATTCCTACTTTCACTCTCGTTGCAGGAAATTTGAAATGGAGAAACTAAACTAACCAGAATAGCCTTGACTCTACCCATGCAAATTGTGTCATCAACCGTCGAGCATAAGACTTTTTTTTATTATAGATTGTTTTGATACTATACGAAGAACTAATTAGTCTCAATAACTCAAGAGAACTTCAATTATAAATTATATACTATTTACAGAGAGATGGAACGTTGACTCAAGTTGAAGAGGTTTCTGATTTATGAGTCAGTATTGTTTACAACTAATCATGATTAATAACTGTTGTTGTTGAGTACTCATAAGTATTAATACTTTTGTTTAAAAAAAATTGTTATGATATAAACATAATTTGTATTTTTAATATTTGTACTTTTATATGTTTGCATATATTTTTATATAATACAAATTTAGTTTATAACTATATTTTTTGTGCACAAATTTCTTTATGATAAAACTTTAATTTGTACATGAAAACACTAATGTACGTCTTATGAGCATTGTAAAATTCCTCGTGCTGTTACTATTGGCTATGCTTTGATTAGGGTTTATTATGTTAACTCTACTTTATGTAACATTGAATCTTAAGAACATAATAAAGAAGACACTATCGTCATTATAGAAATGTAAAATCTCATTAGAAATGAACAAATTAAACCATGTTAATCTCGTGTTGTTTACTTTCGGCTTTCCGCTCATACTACATTAGTTTTCACAATCACCTAATGTTATGGGGAGAAAATCATTTCTTCAACACCTCAAAACCTATGCACTAAAGTCTCATATGGTTGGACAATTCGTTAATTAGGCAAGGGGTAGGTAGTGATGGAGGAATTATAGGGGAAAATTAAACCTGTTTGCGGACGGGGCAACCAGAAGCCATGGTGCAGCGATAGTAAGCTCGTGGGCAAGGGTTCCCTTTCGCCATCTTCTGCCCATACTTCCTCCATTGACACCCATCGTTCATCTACAAACAACATACAATAACGTCAAGTCAACAATTGCGTGCCCGCCGCTGTTATTGATCGATATTAACATATCACGTCTAGTCGACTACATCATATTATATATAATATTATACCATGGTGGCCTCGGAGCGGGCTCGAACCGAGACCCGAGCCTTCTTGATCATGGAAAGCGTCTCAGCTCTGCGCTCCTCTGCATCTGCTGACGATTGTGATGAATTGTCAAACTTAGGGATCTTGTTCGCGGCCCAACCACCCTGCTGAAACACTTGCTGCTGCTGCTGAATGTTGCCATTTTCTTGACCTGTACTAGTGGCATTCCCGTAGGCATGATGATGGTCCGAAGATCTCAACTCATATCTATGATCTTGACCATTATGGTTGTGATTCTCCCTTGCGGTGCTGCTTCTGGTCATGATGACGTTGTTGTTGGTCGGAGTGTTGCTGCCCTTTGGCGGCGACGACGACGACTTGCGGTCCATGGACTCCACTATGTTGTTTCCCGGCGGAGATAATATGGAGCAGTCAGCGGACCTCTCTTCGTCGGACGTCGACTGCGACCTCTCGTCCGCTACGCCCAAACCGTTTTTGTTTTTGTTGTTTTTCATCTGAATGAAAAAAATTTAACAAAAAGTGCAAAAGAGGTGAGGGGCAAAAAAATAAAAGTAAAGTGACACTGAAAGGTGGAGAATCAGATGTGACCAGAAAGCAACATCGTGCGTGCGTTACGTTATTATTTAGTTCGAACCTTAGAAACAACAATCCGAAAAATGGAAAAAAAAAAAAAAACACTAAACGAGGAAAGGGTTTTTCTGTTTCGATGCACACCTCGAGCTCGGTGTTGGGTTTGGGATGACCATGTTTGTGGTTTTGCTGCTGCTGCTGCTGCATGAGGGTGAGGAGTTGCATCTGCAAGGTCTGGTAGTTGGAATTCACTTGATTCAACATGGCTTTCAGCTGCTGGTTCTCTGCTGTCACGCGCTCCATTTCGGCCTGCAATACGGCCAACTGGCCCGATCCCCAACCGACATTCATTCAACCAACCAAACAAAAAAAAAAAAAAAATTTGACTTTACCAAACCATATATCGTGACGGCCATCTTATGAAGAAGAAGAAGAAGGAATAACTAAAAAAGAAAGAAATCACATACAGAGATCCAAGGTGAAGATATTAATTAAGAGACAATGAATTAATGGCGACTCATGAGCACCTTGTTTCTGTTGCGGTGATCTTCTGTGTCTCCGTCGTCTATTAATGCGCTCGATTTGTCGCTCCCCGTAGAAAGATTTAGCCCCGTCTGCAACAACACAACAGATCAATTAGCGTACCACCATCAAACACAAACACAGATAATATTAAGGAACGAACGATCGAGAAAGAAAGAAATTCATAACGTACGTTTACAAGGGGCGATGCGTGGCCGTCAGTGCTGATCTGATCATCTTGCAGCATTAAGATCATGTTGTTGATGATCCCATCATCCATGGCAGCACCAGCACTACTCCCAATTGGAGCTGTTGCTTCCTCTCTCTTGGAAAAGAGGAGGTCGTTGGAGAAGAAATCCACTTCGTTGATCACGGTCCCTCGTTTCATACAACCTGATCCGGCAGGGGAGAACACCTGCTGCCGCACTGCTGGATCATTATCGTCCTGATCGTCATTCTGACGATCAGGTTGTTCGTCGTTGTCCCCCTTCTCGTCTTGTTCATTCGAGAAAGGGGACAGGATGGGGAGCGACGAGCAGTGGCGGAGATTGTTGGGAGGATTATCATGATCTGCATCAGTACTAGCAACGGTACTGGTCGGGTCAATGACTATACGAGACATGGCTAAAAGAAGAGGGTTTGAAACAAAGAAAAACAGGAAAAAACTACAAAATGAGTCGTGATTAGGAAAGTTGAGAGAGTGGCATAAATCCCACAGACACAAGTATTCAACCAATTAATTGGGAGAGTGGGTGTAAGAGAATGGTAGCAAGAGGAGGTAATTGATGAGGTCGTTTGTGAGCCATAGAGAGGAAATAGGAAGGAAAGGAGGAGGAGAAAGAATTTTGAAGTCTTCTACTCTCTCTCTAGCTAATTTCTACTTTTATTATTTTGGGAAAATATGGGAATTAATCATAAGAATTAATATTAAAAAAAAAAAAACAAATGCAACTGTGGACTCGGCATAAAAAAGGAGTTGGACTAAGACCAAATGTAAGAATGAACGAGTGGTGATGGGAGTGAAAGAGAAGAGAGAATAGGCAGACTGGCAGACTAATTAGAATTACCATTGTTAGAAAAAACACAACAGAAAATGCTTAATGGGTTTGAAAGTCACTATCTAAATTCAATTTCCATCTCTTATATTTTTCCCTAACGACATAGGATAGAAACCCTAAGTATACAAAACGTCTTAGAGAGTCGAAGCGTCGAACTAGTTACAACATGTCAGTTCGTTTGCTTGGACCGTCGAGGATGGATCGAACAAGTTTTATTGGTTAGGTATGAAATCATATAAATCACTTTGATTTGACTGGTTTACATGCTCACTATTTTAACAAAAACTAGATTTGGGAATTAATAGGTCTTGCCAATTTTCAATGTTTTCTCTACAAGTTATAAAATCATAAACAAATATCGTGGGAAATTATAACCCCTCGTGTACTACTAATTATAAAATCATAACTCTATATATTGGTAATATAATGAATTTCTTTATGTGATATTTACTTCCTAATTAGCAAATTAATTAACATCTGCCTATAAACATAAAGTAAGCAAAAGAAAAGGAAGACTAAGTTTGGATTAAAAAAAAAAAGGAAGACTAAGTAAGCAAAGGAAAGATTATTGTAGGAGAGAGTGAGGTAAGGTGGTGCGTCGATGGGAGACAGGTGGCCTTTTGCCCATACAGTTTTTACTCTTTGTTTTGACAATTGTGATATCTGAGGAAAAATTTGTGGGAGAAGAGATCGCTAATAAAATGCCTATTTTAGTTTTTGCATATATTCAACTAACCAAACACAACCTTCTTTGCAAATGGACAAAAAGAATAATTTCTCAGATTATTGATCTGATACTCCTAACTTGGTCAATTACCAAGTTATTATTTATAATATATATATATAACTAAATCATGTTTAGGGTTGCCTAAGAGCATATTGTGTGTGCTCAGTTGCATCTAAACATTTTGAATTAGGCTTGGGCTTGAGCTTAGACTTGAATATGTCATTTTAGTTGCTTTTAGACTTTGGATTGAGTTTGCACTTTGCAGTAATGGGTCATTCTATTATGGTCTTTTTGCTTTTTCTCACAAATTCTCTAGAATCCACGTTAGATCTACTAATTACTTTCATCCCATACAATGAAAATATAAGCCTTGCATTTTTCCTCAACAAGACAACAACACATCTGTAGATGGTCAAAGTCGGATCAAATAACATAGTATAAAAAAATCGGATAAAATAACATAGTATAAAATAATTGAAGGATTCAAGTGCAACCACACTTGACGATTTCTCTACAACTCTGAGTATGCGATGCATGTAATATCTAGTCACTCTTTACAAAAAATTTAAAGACAGACCTACTTAAGCCTGTTCACTTCCATTTTCGTTTCCTGTTTTCTGTTTTCATGTCATAAATTTGGCAACCGAAACGAGAAAACTTGTTTACTTTTCATTCTGTTTTCTATTTGTTTCCAACTATGAAAGCATAAAGTGGCAACTTCCTCCTGTTTTCGAAAACGACAAAATGTTGTTTTCACTTGTTTTCAACATCTGTTTTCTCAAAAACAAGAAACATAAATGAAAGTAAACAGGCCCTGCCTGCCATGAAGGAGAGGAGAAATACGAGAAAATCCAAAACTTTATATACGGGAGTTCAAAAACTGGACGAGGAAATTCAAACATGAGGTGTGATGGCTAGGATCAATCAGTGATTAAATCAAAAATTTGAATGAGTAGGGAATGATTTAAAATGTCGTACTGGGGAAGGGGAACTAAAGTCTTACCGACTATTCTAATTTCTAAATTTATAAAAATTTACAAATAATTTTGGGGTTGTGTGAGCTACAATCCCTTCTAAATTCAACATTACTCTTGCCACTGGGTTCAACACTAATGGCCAAACCATCATTTACTGCTTTTTTCCCCCTCATATGACTTGCCTTCTTATTTGTATGACCTTAACTTTTTTTAATGAAAAATGTAACACTATTGATCATAAAATTCATGCAGAAGGAAAAAGAGAAAATCAGAAACAAATATCAATTACACATTTCTATATTTTTTTATGTAATTACAATGACGGTTTACCCAGCAGCATTCATTGTCTAGTATTATATACTAGCTTTGACCCGGCCCATTGGTCGGATTACTTTAATTTACTAATTATGAAATAGGGGAGAGAGGTAGAGCAGAAAAACATTTATTTGGGTCAAACCCAAAATTTAAATCTATTTGAGTTCATATAATTATACATATAAAGAAATATCGACCATCTAGCTATTCACATTAAACCAATTCACACCTTCATTATTGATGTTTCCACATTTATGTTTGTTATACAAAAAAAATTGCAAAAATTACATTAGAGTTGATATTTTGTTTTTGTAGCCAATGTAATAGGTCTAATTGAACAGACACTCTTCATTTCCATACAATATTTTCCAAGGTCATAAGTCATAGTTGGATCAATAGTTCCACCGGCATCGTTGGAGCTTTTCTGTTGCTTCGGCGATTCTCTCTGCTTTTGCTTGCCTGTTGTGGTGGCCGAAAGGAGGTGATTTGATTTCGTTAGTTTATCCCTTCTTCACCGGAAGATGTCTTCGCGCTCTGGTAAGAGCTCTCCGCCGACGAACGCGACTTCCTCGTCAAGGACATCGAGACGTATACCCTACCTGTTCTTAGCAGTTGTGAGACGGTTTGAAAACCCGTCGCTGACACGGTCGAGCCAGGTCGGTAACCCGTGCAAAAATTGGGACCTTGGATTCCAATTTCTTCCAACCACGTCACCGTCGCCGAAAAGAGCCTTCTTTCCATTGTCAAGTAAGGGGTTTGGTTTGGCCGCAAGATACAATTTTGATTCAAAAAGTGGTAGAATCGCCAGATCTCCGTAAGATGATTTTTGTGTTATTTAGTATAGCCTGGTTTTCTACTTTTACGATTGATTAGATGGTTTTGGGATCATTATGACCATACTGAAAGAATAAGCTTTTTCATTTGACATCCCTATCCTTTTCGAATTTGGCCAAGACGCTAGTCGTCAATATAACTCTCTCTTGTATAGCCTTTTTGTTTTGGGTGTATCAACCCAAATTCATTTCTTTGTGGGGAAGCCTTTCCTGGAGATTATGCTCCGGATTCTTGTGTTGCTGGTCGGATTGAGCTTCTTGGGGATCATTGCCGGATCTTCCCCTTTGGTGGTGACGTAGGTAAGGTTTCTCCGATCTCAATTTCGGTGGCTCCTTTGATGACGCCAACATTTATTGAGTTTCTTTTTTAATCCGCTGTTTTTTAGGGCCGATTGATTAATCATCGGTTACTGCTCCATTTTAATTTATTTATTTCCAGTTCTGGGACTAATTAGAGTCATAAATACATTTTGCCTCTAACGTATCTTACCAATTTGAATTATTTTTGTTAATTCTTTCCTTCCTTTTTCGTCGGGTTGTACTATGAATCACCATCATTATTCATTACTTATGATTACAGGTTTTTTCATTTCCCTTATTACAGGTTTTTCATTTCCCTTATTATGTAAATATTGATATATGGATGACCAATGACCTACCACATTAGATGCTCACTTGGGAGTTACATGTATCCCCTATTCCTACATTATTATCTCTCATTCATATGCATTGATATAAGGATGTAGTGGTTACCAAAGTGTGCCTATAAATAGAGCATATTATTGTATCAAAAGTGAAGGATGAATAAGAAAGCTCACTTCCCCTTATCTTCTTTGTGTCTTTCCCTCTCTAATCTTCTCTTGTAGTTGTTTATATTTTCATTAGTTTCATAACACGTTATCAGCACGAAGCTCTGCCAAAATTATCATTGCTCAAACCTCAAAGACTCTCGACATAATCTAAGATATTGGAGTAAGATCACAATATGATCAAGGTATGTAAATCTTAGATCCTTTCTTATCTTATTGTCTTATTTGTGTTGAGATTATCTCATTCCAATATATCAAGATGGGTGCTACTTCTCATATCCATTGATATTTTATCACGTCGATCTATTTGGATTAACAAGAAAAGTAACATAAGTGATGAGTTAATTTCTCCGTTCTCCGTGTTATCCTATTATTATCAATCATACATTGATATGTAGAAAATGCAAGTTCCAAGAGCCCATATCTTCCCCAGAAGTGGAAATTGAAGAATTCAAGGGCAAAGAAAGAAAAGGACATGGTAATAAGAATATTGGTTCTGTATGTTACAATTGTAATGAAAAAGTGTGTTTGTCTCGAACCCGTTGTACGCAAAGGATATTATTCTACCAATAATCAAAGGGAAGAGCAAATTCAAATATGCAGATACAATATCAATATTATGGAACATATTTTTTGTATTATAAGTTGGTATATTCTCCATTAAAAATGAAAATGATATTGCACTTGAGACATTTTCATTCCCAGAAGTGAATGAAACAATCTATTTCCTGAAGTGAATGAAACTATAAACATAATTATATATATGGTAAATGTATTGTTTGGATCTTTTCACCAGAAGTGAGAAAAGAGGAGTAAAAGGAGAACTATAAATAAGGATGACACCACAATTGCATTATCAAAGTCATGATAACATAATGTACATGTTGTACATTATAATGTATAATGAAATGCATATATAAATTTAAAATCACCTAGTTAGTGATGGTATTGTTCCAAGTAAATCTTATTTGTTTTTCACAATTGTGGTATTATGATTCTTATTTCTTTTATGTTTTATTGTTACGTTATTTTTCATACATAATTTAATTTGATAACCTTTATCTAGAACAATTAACTTGATAAATTCATCATTTTTGTCTTAAGTTTGAAATATTCTCATTTATTACTTTTAGTATGTTTTTGTAAAGTATGATTGTTAGAAAAATTCCATATAAACTATATGGTAGAGTACATAAATCAGAAAAAGCTTCCAAAGAGCTTATGTTTGATTGCTTGAAGTAACTAAATTATGTACTCGTGATAACAATTTGTGATGATATTCACTATGAATTTGTGTTTACTAAGAATGCATCAAATCATAAGTCCCCGGAAGGGTGGAATATGGTACAAAATATGATAAAGCTTTAAAGGGAGCTAATTTTGTGGCCTGAAGGAACCAAACTACCTAGTGATGATGCATTACCCAATTAAAAGGATATTCGTAAAATGAATATCTTATCAAGAAAATAGTGAAACTAATATTTGCATCACAAATATGTACTACATGTATATTAGTACAATCAGTACACATAAAAGTGTAAACCAGAAGTTTACACGATTTGATAACTTGATAATTGGTTGGTCCGATTAGACCATCCCGGATCTTGATGTGAAAAAAGTTCTTTGGGAATTCATGAGAACATCATATGAGAAGTCAAAAGAACTCTTCAAATAAAAGAGTTATTATGGCATGTTTGTTCTCAAGGAGAATAGAACAATTGATCATCACTTGTATAAGAGTTGCTAAATCTCTTGAGATTTTATGGACGTGTATGCAGAACAATACATCAGTCATGTGGATCATTTGTGAATTTTATGGGTTGCTGCATCAAATGGATGATCACTTTTATTTTATCTAATCACAACCCGACGTTTGCGAGATTGATTGCCTCACTATGGATACATTTTGATGGTTATCCAGCAAACATCACTTTGCTTAAGAGAACAAACTGAGCCTTCTGGTCTCTTGTCGAGGACATGCTTGCTGGCAAGTGATAGTATTGGTTCACATCTAACCAACAGGTTATCATAAGTTCCCCCCTTTTACAAATGGTTTTGGTCAGAAACCTAACATTTCTCATATGAGAATATCAGGGTGTGCCGCATACATCCCAATTGCTCCACCACAGTATCTTAAGTTGATTCTCGTTGGAAATTGAGAATTTGTGTTGGGTATGAATCCCAAATGGGAAATTTGTTTGCGAAATTATTGTTTTGATGAATCACTTTTCCAACATTAAAGTGGAGAGAAAAAAAACAGCTAGACAAAGAGATGAGTTGGAATGAGTTATCGTTTTCTAGTTTTGATCCTCAAAGTAAGAAACATGAACCTGAAGTTCATAAGATGAATTATCGTTACCAACTATGAAATGCATTTACTGGCCATATGAAGTGACCAAGTCACATATACTAGCTGTGAATGCTCCAACTAAATTTGATATCCTTGTTGGATACTCTAATAAAAAAAATGTGCATGAAAGAGCGCATGGAGCGTGATAGACCAATCGGTTCCAATGATAAACATCCTCGAGAAAGAAAAGGAGCTGTAATTAGAATGGTCAACTCGAGGACATGAAAACTCAAGAAGAGTAACCAAGAATAAAATATAATTTTAGTTCCAGAAGAACACATGTCTCTGAAAGTTGTGAAAGCGAAGAGATCTCAAAACCATATTTGACTACAATACTGGAACCGTAATGAAATCATTGTCGATGAAATTTATTTGTTGTACTTCAGTACTGAATATGATATGTACAAGTGAGTATCAAGAGTAAAACTCTATTGATGCATGCAAATGATGATGTTATTGGCCAATATAGAAAGAAATCATGAAACTTGCTCAAGGAGCATAAAGTTTAAGGACCAGAAGTCCTTGCACCTAAAAAAGGGTAAAACTAGCGGGATACAAACAAATTTTTGTGTTATTGGAAAGTATGAAATTGTGACAGATGTCACATAATGTTTTGCAATGGGTTGCTTGAAGAGACCTATCATTGTTTAAGACGAGTTATACTCCCCTGTGGTGGATGCAACTACTTTTTCAAATCAATGTTTGAAAATTGTTGTGAAGGCCTATTTGTTTGAATTCCCTCAAATATATTTGAAACTCTCAGAAGGATTAATTACTCCTAGAAGGATTAATTTACCTGAAGTAAACAAGTAAAGTTCTCGAGAACTAGGGATGGCAATGGGTCGGGTTGGGGACGGATAGTGCATATCCTTTACCCTACCCAAAGTAGTTCGGGTTTTACCCATACCCATACCCACATGTGAAACGGGTAGAAAATTAAAACCATGCCCATACCCGTTCGGGTTTCGGGTATCCACGGTTATCCATGGGTAATGATATCTCCTCATAACTCCAACCAATATGTTAACATTCACACGTATTCTCAGATTAATTAAGAGGAAAAGTATGACAATAATTCACTAGAATGAAGAAAATTAATTAAAATAACACAATTTCGTGAAAATATTATATTTATATGCTAATTATAAAATATATTAGAGAAATATAATGATTATTTATAGACAAAATACATATGTATGTGTATAATCGGGCGGGTTCGGGTTGGATAGTGAGAAACCCATGCCCATCCATTACCCTCAATATTCGGGTTCGGGTTTTACCCGTACCCACTAAATGTCCTTCGGGTTCGGGTTTTGCCCTACTCATTTAGGCCGGGTTCGGGCGAATATCCACGGTTACGGATATTTTTGCCATCCCTATCGAGAACATATATAGATAGACTAAGAAAACCCCTTGTGTGGGTTGAGACAATATAGACGAATGTGAAATACTCATCTAAGTGAACACCTACAAAAGTAGGGTGAATGAACCTTAAAAGGGTAAATCCGGATAGAGTCATTAGAGCATTTGCATTGTGCATATATAGTTGTGTTGTCTGTATGTGCTTCAAGGATTTTAAATTCTTGATTTATGAGTTGTGATTTACTTTAAAGTATGAGTTGTGTTTTATGAGTGTGCTTTGTCTAGTTCATATGTTTCTATGATGTGTGTTTTGTTAATATCTTTCGTGATATGAAAGAATTGCTTGCATCAATTTGTTTTATTTAATTTTTTTTGTGACGATCTTATATTATGTTGATGATATGAGTATTATTGGAGCTCCCGAAGAGCTTCCTAAAGATGTTGATTGCTTAGAGACATAAGTTAAATTTAAGGATTTAAGATCCTTTTTATGGGCAAGGAAGGTAATATTCAAAAACTGGGAAAGTAATTTTGCATGAACGAATTGTGTTCATCAAATAACATTAGGATCCTAAGATCACTAGAAATGACCAAAGATCCATTAAGAAATCAAGAAAGAAGTGAAACATTAGGTCCTGAAGTACCATATGTTGATGCATTAGAGCACCAATGCACCTTGCTAGCCAAGCACCATATAAACTATCATTTTGGTGTTGATAATATTAGCAAGATACAATGTTTCCCTCGTTGGAACGTTGGAAAATACCTTTACCTCCGGGAACAATATGTGCGATTGTTCTATTATGGTATTATCAAAGAGATATTTGGTGAATTATATATTCATATCCTATAATACCATTTGATCCTCATATTGGTTGATCGGAGACGAGCTATCTCGTACATATGGTGATATAACTGTTATATATAGAAACAAAACAAACTATAATAGACAAGTCCTGAATGTATTTCGTTACACTTTGTGATCCACCATATCTAAAGGACTTGTAGTTATGAACTATTTCCAAAGGAAATGATCCTGACGATCATGTATGAAGAAAATCTAAAGATCATGCATCAAATTGACAATCTAGAAGATTGTTCACTAACTCACTCCCGACAACAATCTTTCTAAAAGTTGTTCGTGAAATTTGAGTTCAACGACTCAATAATCCGAAGTTATGTGGTCATGAGGGGGAGCATATACGCACTGCACTCTTTTTCCCTTAACCATGGTTTTTTCCCAATGGGTTTTCCTGGTAAGGTTTTTAACGAGGCAGTATGAGATAGCGTAATGCAATCTAATGGTCATCCAAGGGGGAGTATTATGTAAATATTGATATATGGATGACCAATGACCTACCACATTAGATGCTCACTTGGGAGTTACATGTAACCCATATTCCTACATTATTATCTCTCTTTCATATGCATTGATATAAGGATGTAGTGGTTACCAAAGTGTGCCTATAAATAGAGCATATTATTGTATCAAAAGTGAAGGATGAATAAGAAAGCTCACTTCCCCTTATCTTTTTTGTGTCTTTCCCTCTCTAATCTTCTCTTGTAGTTGTTTATATTTTCATTAGTTTCATAAAAATTTATTAGTACTAATGGTATTATTAATTGTTTGTGACTAATTATGTTACATTTTAATTTTCTATAATGACTATCTTTAGATATACATTTTTAGCACTATAGCGGATTCTTTTGAGTTCATGTTGTAGGGAAATCTTATCGTTATTATGATACATGAAGAATGTGCAATCGACCTCATCTGCCTATCAGTTAAGGTCATTTGTTCTTGTTGAATTATACATGATATTAGCGATGCCTTTTAGATGGTGACACACTCATTATGTCTTATCCTTTTCTTTCGAGGAAATAATTAACTGACCATAAGATGCTTCGGAGAGGAAGTCTTCCCATTCGAGAGCCGACTCCATTATAAAGGAAGTTCTTATTTCTCTCTTCTCACTCCCTGTGTCAGTTTCGTGTCACTTATGCTTCTTAGAGTTTCACAGAGCTGCCCACCTCGTGGCATAACAGGCGCTTTCATCTGGAGTTCAGTTGTATACGAACTACCGTTCTTAATTATTGTATTTTTGTTGTTGTTGTTGTTGTTGTTGTCCGGCCATGCCCTGGGGGCTTATCTTGGATAAAAAAAATGTAATAGGTCTAATTTGGACTCAAACTAAATAGTCGTTTATTGGTATGAGCTTGAAGTGATATTACCAAATATGATTTGACTGGTAATGAATTGGGTTTGGGAACGATTTTTTTTTGCAATTCATAGTGGAGGGAATTTTTTAGGCCACGTTTGGCATTATTTGTTCATTCACCACCACATCCAACGCTAATCACTTTCACATAAGACTTTTTAATTACTGCGAAATGAGATGATCTAAATTCCTTCAATTTTGGGTTTCAAAATAGTAAATATGCAATCACTTATTTACATAGTTTCCATCTCCTACTTTTAAATGTGTGAGATTTAAAGTTTCTTTATCTAAATCTCATAGCAAAATATGAACCTGTAAACATTGGCAGAGGTGAGTGAACACTAAAAATCACAATGATTGTAGCTTTAGAGGTATGGAGGTATATTTGAGCTCATAAATCAATTAACTGCATCTTATCTTTCATTGAAAACTAAGCAAAATTTAGGGAGTCATTCATTGTTATATAAAATTATTTTATTAAAATATGTTTGAAAACTGAAATTGCATGATATATATATATATATATATATATATATGGGAAAGGCTAGCGTACACCTGATGTACGCTATAAGCATGCGTTCACACCTATCAATTAATTATTAAATATAATTAAATTAATTATTAATAGAAATTATAATTGCAACCGTACCAATTAATTAATTATTTTTTACGATTTAAACCCACAATGTTTAAGCTAGGGGATGTGCTCCTGCCCACGTTCACAATAAAGCTCTACCACTCTGGAAGAGTCTGCAAAATCCAAATTACTAACCCTGTCCATGGAATCAAATACAACCAATCACACCAGTGCATTTCATGCAATTGTTCATAATTTAATCACAACACACTCTTAACTGCATTATCAACCCCCACAAAATGATAACAGACCTTCACCTTTTAGAAATATCTGCATCGCCTCCACCACCCTCATCGGCAACAACGAAGACTCCAACTCGGCAACCCTACACATCCCAGTGATGGCGCCATCGAGAAGTGATTATTTCAGAAACCTAATTCATTTATTGCAAGACCATAACACAGATCTTTGTATCTTTCATAAATATTCAATTGTTTGGGTAAGTAAAACAAACTCTCCTCCCTACATCGCCGGCGGGAATCCAAAGCGACGGCTAATCAGTTACTACTTCCTGATTGACCTCCGTATAACCTGAAACAAACTCGAAATCGACTAATAAGGAGAATATACAACACACGACGGTGCCCACAAATGGGATTCAGATACACGTTGCCTCAATCGGGCGGACCTCTTCTACAGCACCATCGTCGAGAGCTATCTTGCTACGCTCCGCAACGATTTCGTCGTCGAAAATAGTGAACCATTATACAAGACTAAGAAGATTAATTGGTTTATTGAAAGACCGGAACACCGATCTTCGGATCTTTTGTTTTCAAGTTTCTCTTCAACGGTGGTCGTAGTGAAGAGCAAAATTAGGGGATCCGATTGGCCGATGCTAAATTAAGAAAGTAGAGGTAAAGTAGGAAGGTTTGTGGGACTACAGTATAAACAAAAAAAAAAATTAGTGTATCAAATTATAATTATAATTTTTAGTTATAATTAATTAAATTATAATTAGTATTAATTAATGGGTGTGAACGCAGGCGTATGATGTACGACAGACGTACACTAGCATGAACCATATATATATATGGTGGCGTGTTCGATGCACCCACTTTTTTGGGTGCACTCAGTGTACCTGCCTCATAATTGTCATTCTGAACATGCGATTCATGTCAAAACGGTATCAATTGTTGCTTATGATATTATGAACAAGAAGCACATGAATTTGTAAAAAATTCATTCACAATTTACTTTAATTCTAAGGATTTAGGATTTAGGGATTTAGGGTTATGGTTTAGGTTTACAATTTGAGATTTTGGGTTGGCATTCAAAATTGAAGGTTAAGGGGTTAGGGTAATAGATTGATTTGTTATGATTCTATGTCATATCATCATATTAGATTGAGAGTACTAATTAAAGTTCAAAATTTGATGTATTATGGACACTTTTAGAGTTGGGTGCACTGAGTGCACCCAAAAAAGTGAGTGCACCGAACTCAAACACTAGTCTTAAGGTGTCGGATTTTGAGTTCTATCCCTAAACCCCAAATTGTAAACCCTAACCCTAAATCTCTAAACTCTAAATCTTTCAAATTAAAGAAAATATTTAATGATTTTTGTGCAAATTCATGTGTGTTATTGTTCATCACATCATAAGTGATGATTGACATCATTTTGACATAAATCGTATGTTTAAAATGACGGTTATGAAGCGAGAGCACTGAATGCACTAAAAAACCCGATTGCACCGAAGACACAACTTTTTTGGGTGCATTCAGTGCACTCGCTTCATAACCGTCATTTTAAACATGCGATTCATGTCAAAATGATGTCAATCATCACTTATGATGCGATGAACAATAAAACACATGAATTTGCACAAAAACCATTCAAGATTTACTTTAATTTGAAGGATTTAGAGTTTAGAGATTTAGGGTTAGGGTTTACAATCTGGGGTTTAGTGATAGAATTCAAAATTGGAGGTCTAGGGCTTAGGGTAATCCGTTAATTAGTTGTTATCATATGTTATATCATCATATTACACTAATTTTACAAATTAAAATTCAAAATCCGACACCTTAAGACTAGTTTTTGAGTTGGGTGCATTGAACGCACTCATTTTTGTGAGTGCACCGAATTAGTCACCATATATATAATAGAGGAGTATATTATACCTAAAACCCATTTAAAAATATACACAAATTTGTTCAGTCTAATTTGTTATGACCAAGGTTGTCACTCGATTCCACCAATGAGTCGTTTAAGCAAGTGGGTTAAAGATTAATGGATGAATTGGATTAACCTGGTTAAGCCTAGCTTTACCCAGGTGCATGAAAATTTTATTGATTTCACATGTATTATGCTTAGATATTTATGAAATTTCTATGATAAATTTAGATACAATGACGATTTAATATAACTTATTCATTAAAATTGAGTTTCATTTTTATACTTTTCTCTCACTTGGAACTGACGTTTTAAAATGATGCTTTAATTCTAAATCTCTTCCCTCTTTCTTTTTATTTTTTCCATTTCATTTTCTAGTTTTTTCTTTTCTTCTTTTTATTGCATATCATATTTCATTCTCAATGTTCTTACTCTTCTTCTCCAATTCGATTTCATGTATATATACAAATGAGGACATTGGTCTTTGTTAATCACACCAAGTCTCAATCCAAATATATGTTCGTCTAATCTTGTGGCTTATTCTTTGTTTGAGATGTGGTTGATTGGCGATGTGACCTTGCCGTTGAAAGGAAAATGTAATTGACTACTGAGGAACTGTGTTGGATTTTGAGATGATTGGGACTTGTATTATTGCCTGCCGACACTAAAGGGGGAAAAGATATTATGGGATAACCGAACACGGGTGGTTGATGTATGTTGCTGCATGGGTCTTTGATGAGGAAAAGGACGACATGTCAACAGAGCTAGTGATGAGCTTTATTGAAAATGATGTCGGTTTGAAGTGACTTAGTGCTTAGATGAGTTAGTTGAATCAACTCGATTTCCTAATTCAACTGGTTTTCTTAGTTTGACCAAGTTTGGGTTGATAACCAACTGGGCCTCCAACATCCTAACGAATATTCGGATTTGGTGAAAACTGATTCGCCCAACCATGTCATACTTGGGTTGACAATCAGGCTTATGATTCTTATCTTTTTTGGAAGATACATTGGTTCAAATTCCAATACTTGTTTATTTTCTACAAATAAATAAGTTTAATAATTGTGAAGGCAAATATACCATACATACTTTCACTCTCGTTGTAGGAATTTGAAACGGGAAAATACTTTCCTCATTCTAGTCTTATATATTGTATTGTGTTTAGACGTAGAATATGTCATTGCCCTAGAAATTCATTAACATGTCAAAAAATGGTGAAATGAACCAATAATTAAGCTAAATCTCGTACAATGATCATGATCTAATCATGCTAGATTAGGAACATGTTGAAAGCTAAGCAGTTAACCTGGCTAAAACGTTAAAAAAACCAGTCCCATATAGTCTGCCTTAGGATATGATTTCTTCATAGTTAATTCTAAAAATTAATACTAATTTAAAATTTTGACATTGCGTCGACCTATTTAATACTCTAATTTTATATGCAATATCCAACCAAGTGATATATGGGTTGCAATTTTAAAGTTATCCTCTGTTTACAATATATATTAAAATATAAATTAAGTATTGAAATACAATTAAAATAATAAAAAATATAAAAATTGAAGTATCAAATCACCAAATAAGTACTTACGAGAGATTTAGTTGCTAGCTAACCGCTAAAAAGGTCTTCTGATTTTTGAGATTTTAGGTTTGTGTATGTTTTTATTTTAAAAGATACAACCAATATATGTAGCGTGATTGGTTGTAGCACTTGCCTCTCTTAAAAGTGGTCATGGTTCAAATCCCCATATGTATATATATTTTTTATGAATAAATAAGTAGTTGTGCAGACAAAAATGTCATTCCTACTTTCACTCTCGATGCAGGAAATTTGAAATGACGCAATGGGTTTTGACTTTCACCTTTAATAATACTAGCTTCTTACCTGGCCCGTTGGCCGTAGATTTTTTTTTAATAATTTATATGTTTAAATCATTTTGGATCTTCTAAATATTTTATAACAGAATTTGTAGTATGTCTATATTGAAATTTCCAATATTTAGCACACTCACTTATGATGCTTCGGTTTTTGAATCATAAATTATGCCGCTGTCACGTCCCATTTAGAACTTATGTCAAAATTTGTCAACCAAAATACTAATATTTAGCGTACGCCAACCTGAACCACACACATATATAGTTCAAGCTAGCGTGCGCCAGGAGTACGCTATACTATTGCGTTCATACTACCATACGACCATTGAGTTTTACTATTTAGGCACGAATTAACCGGAGTTTTTTGGGGCATGATACTATACCCTAACCTCTAATAGGTGAACTCTAGTCCCTAATTCTGTAACCTCTAATTTATGCACATACTTCGTAATACATATCTTCTATCGTATATTGAGTTAAATAAAAAGTATAGTATACCTTGATATTACATATACATGTGTATATATGTGTGTGTATATGTATATTAGACTCAAAATTATCTAGAGATCTTGCTATTACCCCCATAACGCCAGACAACCATTGGCGTTGTCTATCGTTCGATATGTAATATATAAAGAGGCAAATACTAAGATCCTACTATTTATTTCTTATCCTATCCCGCCGTCCCCTTTATGGAGAATTAAAAGGTAGGGATGACAGGATCATAGCTCGATATATGGTTTTATTATGTTCATCGTATCGGAGGTTATGTTCTTTTTTGCTTTTTTGGCTTCTTTTTCATTCTACTTTAGCACCTATGGTTATGATCAGAGGTATTTAGCCCTCGAAAGGGATTGGGATTTTAGGTCTTTGGAAATCCAATACACATTCAACTGCCCATCCTACCTCCTCTACGTTCTTGATCCTCGAGTTTGGACGAACTCTCGACCAATGTTGTAAAAATTACGACTTTTTAGTGAGAAATTCTTAGTAAAGATACTTCATTATTGGAGGTAGGATGGGCAGTTGCCCTCATGATGACTAAATTCTGTAATATCGACTCATTTCCATTTTGGATGTTTGTTTTTTTTTTATCCAGACACTTAAATTTAGTATATTATACAATATGTATCAATTGTTAATTCTTGAAGTTTATACTAAACCTCAACCGGTGGTCATTATTAAATTATTGCATATGCGATTCCTCTTCATTTGAGGAATTTAAGGTAGAAGATGTTCTGAATGAATACGAATTTTTTTTAAATAAATAACTGTAACTACTTGATCAAGATTATACTCTGACATTTTGCTAAATAATACTGTTTTATTATATAGATATATATTGTACGAATAAGAGAGTGTTTCATTTCAACAAAATATAAAGTAATATAGTTTATTTTCAAAGTTAATTGAATGTAAAATGTTTATTTTTCTCTCTTTTCATATATATTTTGGTTTAATTTATTAAAACATAATTGTTTATGTGTATGTTTGTTTATTTATTCATCAAAATGTAACTTATATTGAATTTTAGTAAAAATGAGTAGAAAATTTATTTCATTAGGTTTAATCAGGTATTTTCTATTTAAATAAATGTGATATATGTCATTCTCTTTTCTCTTATTTATATTTTATTTATTTAACAAAAAATTATTATTTATGTGTGTTTGGTTAAGTTTATCAACATGTAACTTATTATTAAAGATAAAAAAGAATAAATGGATAAATGAAAAAGAAATATTGGATAAAAGAAATGGAAATATTAAACAAGAGACATGTAGCTCCATAAATACATTAATAACTAATTTTTTGTTTGTAAAAAATTGTCCAACTTGGCAAATTGTGGATCCTCCAAGTGCTTATGTGGCAAGAATTTTTTTTTGAATTGTCATAATATATAGTATAGATAGATAGATAGATAGATAGATATAGACTAGCTTATAACCTGCCCGTTGACCGAAATGTTCATATTTTTATGTTATGTTTAAGTATATTAATTCGTTTAAGTTTATTGAAAATTATTCAATCGAGATGTTACATAAAGAATGAATATATAGGTCGAATATTCAGGGAAATAGCCTCCTCATTTAAGAATATAGAAATGTATCATTAATCCCATTTTCATAATGATAATTGAGCCCCCATTAAAATGATATTGGTTAATAGATTGCCTAAAAATATATAATATAAAAGCTCATTGGAATTCCCACACGTTCCATAGATAGTTTGAAACTGAAATGAAACCTCACAATCCCACATAAATGGTTCAAAGCTCTCCTCTATGAATAACATGTCACAAATAAAAAAGAAATGGATTTATAAAAAAAAAACATAAATGAAGAGTTGTTGATTCAAGTAAATCATATGCTAACAACTCAACTAAAAGGAGACCATCAAAACTTGAGAGCAAATGACAAAATTAGAGTTACATCTAATATACTAATAGACTTGATCAAAGTAATGAGGCACAAAATTAGACACTCCTTATCTACAGGTTCCAGTAGTTTGAATAGTGAATCAACCTTAACTTTAGTAAATCAATCAATGATTCCTCGTTTTAACATAAACATAGGTTGTAGTAGTTGCAACTATAGGTGTCAATCGGGCGGGTTCGGGTTCAAACGGGTTGCGGGTTAGTCGAGTTGCGGGTTCATCGGGTTCGGGTTCAATCGGGTTGCGGGCAAATCGAGTTGCGGGTTCATCGAGTTTTGGGTCAGGCGGGTTGCGGGCGGATCGGGTTTCGGGTTGTTCGGGCCAGAGCATCAAGTAACTTAACTCATTACTCATTACCAACTTACACATTTTATTACACTAATTTAAAATATTTTCTCAATTTTTTAACCAATTTATTTCTACCTCGTATATATATACTTTATTTTTTTGAAAAAAACTAGTCAAAATGTTAAATCAATTTGTATGACTTGCAAACTTGTTATGTAATTAATCATAATTGGTAAAATATTATAGCTAATAGTAATGGTGATATCAATATTTGCAACCAAAAGACATCATTAATTGTTTATTTGATATTTTAGTATTAATTCAGTAGTAATTGGATTAAAGTATCTCGTTTAGTATAACCATGCAAATCTGGTATTTGGCATGTGGTATTTGGCAAAAGCATAATGATAAAAGGAGTTATTTCGAAATAACTCATTGCCCAAATAATTTCAGTAAACTGTTGCCAAACGAGTTATTTTTAAAATTGTTCGAATTATCCTAAAAATTGAACCATTAAAGATTAGCTATCAAATTTAGTAAAATTATTGTGACTTCAATCATAACTTACTCAATAGCATATATCCTATACACTTAGCCTTACCCTCAATCAACAATATTAAGTTAGTATATGTTGTTGATTGTATACCCTAAACCATCAATACATTATACACTAACCACATAACCTATACTCTATACCCTAACCATATGTCTTTGAGTTGTGATTTTGCTAGTATAGTTAATTTAAAAGTGAAATTCATACTTTGATTTTTAAAACATAGATAAAAAGTGATATTTGCTAATTGTTATACCCTAACCATATATCCTATACTTTACACCACATACCTTGTATCCTAACCATGTACCATAAACATAAATTAAAAAGGGATCTCCTGCCGTTAAATACTTCAAATGACTTCAAGTGAACATATGTTAATAAAAAGCTTGGAACCGTCAAAACCATCAATATCTTATACCCTAACCATATACACCTTAAACCATATTAGCTTTGTACCCGGCCTGTTGGCCGGGAGAATTTCGTTCGTTATTTATTTAGTATCTTGGAAGCTTCAAAAAAGTATTTGTGATATGCTCTACGACTTCAATATATTGATTGAGATAGAACGTTATATTACATTTTTAACCAAACTTTCAACTCTTATCTAATAATTATTCTTCTTCTATAAACAACGCCTGTTTCTTCAGCAAAAAATACAAAATTTTACTCGAACAATACTAACTCTTGCTTCCCTTCTTATTTCTTAGTTGTACTCTACTAAAATTCTAAACATTTAGCATACTCAATTATTGTTTTTAGATAAGAATGATATAGTTAGCGTACCCACTTATAGTAATTCATTTTTAGAATTGTAACTCATGATTTGGAGATTTATGAGGTCTATATAGTCCTTGAAAAAATTATTTTTGACTAAAATATTATAAATTCTTACAAATTTGAGACTTTTTGTATTTATAGACATTACAATATTATAATTTTGATTTCATTGAAAGTACTACCTATATGGATTTTGCTCAACAGCCTTCTCAAAATGGCATCCTTAAAAATAACGTTTATATAATGAAGGGGAGGGAAGTTAAGCAACGGTTAGGGGGAAAAGTAATAGAAAAGAAAAAAGAATCATAATGCATGGAGACTGGAGAGAAACGGCTAGCGGTCAAAAGAAAAAGAAAAAAAAGCATAACCGAGAATTAAGGAGATCGCTGGAAAGCTTACGTGGCGGAGGTGTTTTTTAGAAAGTCCTTTATATATTTTATAGATGTACCTTATACCCTATACCCTAAACATATACTTTATATCCTAAACAACGAACCGTCAAAGATTACTTATCAAGTTTAGTATAAATTGTTGTAACTAATGGTTAATTTATTTATTAGCCCATAAACATATGCATACATATATATATATATATATATATTAGCCTTCAAAGCATATAAGAATAATTTTAACTAGTCATGCCCTCCATATAAAAGTTAAAGATTCATATTTCAAAAGCTAAAATTATGAAAAACCAAAAAATTGAAAACGCCAAATTTGTTTCCTTCTTTCTTTTCACAAAAATACTAAAATTTCCCTCCTTCTTTCTACTTCCATATATTAGAAAACTCAATTTTCCCTCCTCTTTCTCTTCCATAAAATTGAAAGAACCAAATTACCCTCTTCTTTCCTTCTACAAAAAGTTGAAAACTCAAAAGTTTTCCTCCTTATTTCTCTTTCATAATAAAAGGAATCAAACTTTCCCACTTCTTTCTCTTCCCACATATCAAAACCACCAAAATTCCCACTTGTTTCTTTTCTAAAAAATTCAAAGAACCAAATTTCTATCTTCTTTCTCTTCCCAAAAACTTGAATACACCAAAATTTCCCTCTTCATTTAAAAACATCAAATTACCGAATACATTACTTTACTTTATTTATATTTAATTTATAATTTTATTGAATAGTTAAATTAACCAAAATTTTAATTTATATATTATATTAATATTGTCATGATCTCAAGTGACCTTCATGTTTCAATTTTTGTAATTTTCTTAAAATACGTAATATCAAGTGAGTTTCATATTTTTTAAATTTCATATACGAAACGAAAAAATAATTTTACTTAAGTTTAGAATGAAAAACTTTATTTTGACAAGCTATGTATTGTATGTTTTTATAATTATTCAAGTGGATTAGATGAAATTCGGGTTGAGTCAGTCGGGTTACGGGTTAGTCAGGTTCGGGTCAATCGGGTTCGGGTTAATCGGGTTGCGGGTCGGTCGGGTTGCGGATCAATCGGGTTCGGGTTAATCGGGTTGCGGGTCAGTCGGGTTGTGGGTTAGTTGGGTTGCGGGTCAGTCGGGTTGCGGGTCGGGCGGGTTACGGGTTGTTGACTTTTAGTCAATTCGGGTTGCGGGTCGGGTTGATCTGGCGGGTTAATCGGGTCGGGCTATGTTTTGACACCTATAGTTGCAACAACCATAACACCTAAAGATCCAATAGTTTCTACTATCCGTTGTACAACCAACTTTTTATCCCCTCCATCTTCAATCTCTCGACGTATATGTTTTAAACCAAAATTCAATTTCTAATCCTCCTTCTGCAACTCCATTTATGCTACTTTGATAGACCTTCTCTCCATGAACCTGAATTTCTCTTTCAATTGAGTTTCTTGTGAGCTTGATCTCCAACTCCTCAATCCTCTTTCTTGTATTTGGCAAACTCATCTTCCTCGGGGCAGTTTTAATAAGCTCGTAAAACCAACACTCATCTTGAATTCCATCAATATGCTCTTCTCCTCCTTCTCTGCCTTCACCTTATCCATTTCACTTCCTCGGGGCAGTTTTAATCTTCTCCTCCTTCTCTCTCTTCAACTGCTCCGATTTTGCTTCTATGTCTTTCAATACCCTCCTTGGTTCAATCACTACCCTAACCAACTGCCTCTTCACTGCCTTCACTTGCTGCAAACTACTTCAATGAATTTTTATACACCCTCCTCAAAATCACAATCAACTAACCAATATCAATCCATGGCATTGGATCAGTTTTAAACTCTCTATGAACATCTCAATACCACTAAGTCTAAATCTAAATATTCTTTCAGTTAATCATGAACTTGAGTTTATCAAAATCTAATCCACTCCTTCTAAGTTGGAATTCCCATCCCCAAGCTCATTTTGGTTCATTTGATCCCACATAACCATGATATTATACCTCTAACTAAAATAAATCAAAGCATTTTACGAAAAGAAACCGAACCATGAACTTTACCTGCTACCAAATCCAAACACAATTTCTTCCTCTCACCACTTCCCTTCCCAAACCCAATATCAACTTTTACTCGGCTAATTATCATAAATGGTCACAAAACTATTCACTTTGTACAAAACGGTCACAAACCTTTAATTTTGCACGTTTCAGTAACTTATGTTTGCACTAATAACAAAATGGTAATTCCGTCCATCTCCATCCAAAATTCCGTTAGTTTGCCCCAGTCAGCACGCCATGTCATCAACAAATAACAATAAAAAACCAATAAACCAAACCAATTAAACCAAACTCAATTCCACCCAAAAATTATACCCAATAAAAATACAAATCCAATCTGAGAACAGGACTCAAATATGTTTTCCTCTCTCTGTAACCCTAATCCGACAATCATCCTCACGATACAATCATCATCTCCCAATCCAAAATCATCCACCAAAATTGGTTTGGTGAGGAATCATACATTTTCATGAAGCTGTATGTTGCATTTCTTCCCCTGAGGCCCAGATGCTTGGGGCCTCAATTACCCCGTCGTATCTCAATCGCTAGAAGCTATATTGTTGCCGGCTGATCAGCAACAAGCTTGCAGTGAACGGCGGGATGCTGCGACCTCAGTAGGCGGCGGCGTTTCCAAAGTGGTTCGGGGGCCTACAGTTCTGCAACCGAAGACGAGCCTCTTTCTCCCGCCCCTGAAATTATACCTCCCGCTCTCTCCCACCTGCCTCCTCTCGATTACCACTCGCGGCGACGGCGATGACGACCCACTGCTGGCACCCGAAGCGCCGGACTGGGGAGAATCCAGGTCCAGGTCAGAATCAAGGGAATTGGAGTACGACAATTAAAGCAGGGGATAGCGATTCTTCTTCTTCTTCGAGCTTTACGGGCAATCTAACCGAGTTTTTCTGCTCACGGTCTCGCTCGGATTGGATTTGTATTTTTATTGGGTATAATTTTTGGGTGGAGTTGAGTTTGGTTTGGTCTGGTCCGGTACAATTGGTTTGGTTTATTGGTTTTTTATTATTATTTGTTGATGACATGGCATGCTGACTGGGATAAACTAACGGAATTTTGGATGGAGATGGACGGAATTACCATTTTGTTATTAGTGTAAACATATGTTACTGAAACGTGCAAAATTAAAGGTTTATGACCGTTTTGTACAAAGTGAATAGTTTTGTGACCATTTATGATAATTAGCCACTTTTACTCCAACTTCACACCCCCAACTCCTAGTGTGTTGCGTGAAAGCTTAATTTTAGCAATCATTATGCTTGCAATTAGATTAATGGACACCAGCAAGCGCCAAAATTCCACCAGACGATGAGTTGTTTTCACTTTGAGTTTTGTCATAAAACTGCTGGCCCGATATGTACTCCTTTGTCTGTTTGCCTGCTCGTTTCTTCGAGTCTTCATCCTCATCTTGTGGATCTTCATATCCTTCTTGGACGATATCCAACAGATCTTGAGAGATGAAAATTAACTCCATTTGGGCACTCCAGTACTCGTACAATTCTCCATAAAAAATGGGAAATTGATTAGAGTAGGTAGCAAACATGGTGTTTGATGAAGTTGTTGCCATGGCTTTTTTGAGAAAGTTTGTGTAGGCTAGAAATGTGGGGGTGTTTGAGAGGATAGAAGGGTATTACCTCCGATACCAAATTTGTTGGGTATTAGCGGAAGTAATGGTAATTTTGGATCATAACAAAGGAAATTTTTGGTGTTTAATCACTCAATTTAGGAAATATAGACTTAACCAAACAAGGCCTTAACTTTTTGGCTCTTGTCTTTACAAAACACACACGCAGAAACTTTCTTTTTCCCTATATTTTTATGCTTCTTCTCTCTGACACTTTCCCATGCCTCACGTACACATATATAATGGGAAATGGTAACATTTTTTCCCTTCACACTAAATGCAATTGGTTGATTTCTATCTATTATTACAGACACATAACATGTTGTGGATGAGAAGATCATTGAGTAGATACGTCAAATTCCATAGTTATTTGGACAAAGCCAAATGGTCTTCATCATCATGCAATCCAAATGGCTCTTCATAACTTCTCCTTGTTGGCAGCCCAACATATGCACGTTGTATACAAGTGGACAATTGATAATTGACCTTATCATCTTGTTGTTTCAATATTGTCCATTGCCTTTGCAATAATTTATTTTTATTAATTGCAAATTACCTTTTAACATAGGTAACCTCAAACACCGAAAAGACTTGGGACAATTTTCAGGTTCTTTGTTGCTTAATGGATTAGCTTCTTGATCACTCCATGGAAGCTTCAATAGCAAGCAATTTGGGGTCATATCACCATCTCCGCCGACATCCGTTTCACCGGCGCATGCATTTCGTGGAGACTCGCCGGCTTACCACATCGTCACCGCCTAACTCAGCGGCGACAAATTCCAGGCATCATTCTTTCTCCAAAAGGCCAACGCAAATTACATCTCTTCCCTTGCAAATTGTCTATTATTATTTCTTAATCATGACATGGTGAAGTCACGACTTTAATAGGGTGATGATATCAAAAATTTTAATTGCCTATGAATGATGATATTGTCTATCATGTCCTTTTAGCAATTAAAAGTTCCCTTTTTATTTCATTAAAAGAAGAAAAAAAGTTCCTATTGTAGAAAAATGCTCTACCGTGGTATGGGGAACTAGTCGTACCGTGTCCAATCTACCTTCTTGACTCTCATGTTGTCTCTTAGTAAGCTAGTAACTAAGTATCTCTCTTATGGTTCGTCTTAGGTCGAAATGGAATCCCCTACCACCCCACTGCACCACCAGGTTTCCCCTATATGCTACCTCTCATGGTTTTAATCAACCCAGTCTCAGGCTAAGGAAGTAATCATAAATCTAGTACTACATTAAGGTAAAAACAAACTAGTCACTCTCTCATAGCCTCTTGCAAAGCTGGTTGTACAACCAAACAAGTTCTCTAGCCCTTCAAGAGTACCCATTATCGGGTTCTTCAATAACAAGTTGACAACAACCTTTAAGCGGTCTTTACTCTTGTCCATAAACAGTACACCATATCCCCATCTTCCAAGCTCATCGTCTCTTTGTCTATTTGAATACACGACGGATGTGATGCACGTTGTGGAAGAGGATCATCATCTCTTCAGATGACGTGTGGAAGGTGTTGGTGTCCAATTGCCGTCCTATGCAAAGGCTGAAAACGATAGTAGTACCCAGATCCTTGCAGAGATTGATGTCGACTAGGTGAGCTAGCTCTGAATGTTGAACTCCGGCGCGAGCTTCGTCATACAATAACTGCTACCCCACGAGAATGCCGTCCAATGATCAACTCATACTGTAGCAAGCAATTAATCTCCCACTGATCCATCGTGTAAGTTAACCAAATTAATGTTTGTATTTGTAATCGAAATTAACACAATCTAATTTTTTTTTGTCACTAATCTAAATAATTATTTGATCACTTTAATAACTAAATACAAACCTAACCAATCTAAAATATTTTGACAATTATGTGAATAATTAGTACTTATTTAATTTTTTTAATAACTATAGTATAACTAAATAAAAAATTAATGCAACCTGAAATGTTTTTATCACTAAATTATATATAGTTATATAAATATATACATATATATAATTAAAAATTAATTTTAAAATCCAATAGCTATCATTCATAAATAAATACAGACTTATCTCACTTTCAGCTGAACTTTAGGGCAGTAAATTAAATCCCTGTCTTCCCGCTTCCTTCCACCAAATAAAAATCCTAGCGCAGCTCTGTTTCGTCAATCATTATTCCTCTCAATGTCTACAGCCGATCTATTCGCAGAAATGTCCGTCGAAGAAGGTACGGTATGTATATTGTATCTGGTTTGGTACATGTTCATCTGTTTTCATCATCCTTATAATTCTCTCTCTTGTGTTGTTTTTTCTTCTTCTTATCCAGAGAAGGCTAGATATGACTATTTTGTGTTGTTTTCTCTCCCTTCCACCTCCCTCCGTCACTGCTCTTACCGCCGGTTGAAGTCTAGATATGACTATTCTGTGTGGTCCTGGTTGAAATCTAGGGATATTGCTTGTTCGATTGGCGAGAAAATTAAAGAGATTCCTTGGAGATTTGGCCATCCTGATGATTCGCCAATGGGTCTGAAACTCTTAAAAGCGTAAGATTCCAAATTTTGAAATACCTATTTCCTAGTACATAGGGTTTGTATATTTTTTTTACGCTTGCTAGCTAGTTAACAGGGCCTGCATTTTGTCAGTTACGAACACTTTAGGCTTGGCACTGGCCGTGCAAATGAGTTGAAGCAAACATGGTGGAAGAGGCTTGAAGAAGCAGTTGTTAAAGCGGAGCAGCATATCATTCAGATGGAGCCTAGAGCATCGAGGAGCTTTGAGAGTGCCGCGGCGGGGATATTAATGACAAAATGCTCGTGATTGATCGGTGGTCCTTACTGGTCCCGTCCACTCTTAATTAGTTTTTTTTACAATGATAATGTTCATAATAGATAATACAAGATGCTGAGTAACCAGACGCAATTCCGCCGCTAATTAAATCTCCTCCGGATGTTAGTTAGCTAGTTGTGTACAAGCAAGCAAAATCAATTGGTTTCTAATCGAATTGCCCTTATTTTCCCCCTTCTTTTCTGTTACAGCTTGGTGGAATTGCTTGGAAATAGGTTGAAGGATGAGGACCATACATCGGCTGTGGATGATGCTGATGCGGCTACAACAATGGTTCTTTGTTTGACAGGAACAGAATTTGATAAGGGTGTGATGAGGATGGATGGATTTAGGTTTCTCTCTGGCCAGCTGAAGTTGTGAAATTTCGTTATTTACGTCCTGATTATTGCCTCATCGTACAGTTAGTTTAAGAACTAGTTCGATATCCTTAGTTTAACCAGTTTCATGGTGGAAAATGAGAGAGTTTTTAGTATGCTATATAGCATGGGTGTTTTACTATGTTTATAACCATTGGATCTTGTTAAATATTGTGAGCCATTAATCTTGTTCAATTAATTATTTGTTTTTATTTTGGTATTGACTACCTGTTCCACCGGTTGACAAGTTCAATTTTGCGGGCAAATCTCACAGCTCATTCTGGGAATCTCACGACCGTGAGATGTACTTAGCAATTGTATAATACACAGCCAGCCTCACAGCTTAGCATTGATAGTCTCACGCGCAGGAGACGGAACCGTGAAATAGGAACCATAAAGTTCCTTTACTGATTGAAATTTTAGAACCAAACCAAACAATATACGACTGCCTCCCCCTCTTCCTCCTCTGTTCGAAGCTCGACCCCTAACGTCTCACAAAGGTAAGCGGCGTCGGCGACCACTTCTCAACCTCTTCTCCTACTTCACCTTCTCTCCACTTCCTTATGAAATTGTCCCCTGTTCGAAGCACCTCTCTGCCTCGAAGCTTCTCCAACCCCGAGAAGCCAAAGCCGTAGCTAAAGAAACAAGCTCAATCCGCAAGAAGCCATTTCAGCAGCTAAAGCTCTCTGTTCTCGTTCAGGAAACTCCAATCTCGTCATCCCTGAAAGTTCCGCGCGCGATTCCTCGTTCTATTTCTAAAATTACTTGAGGAAATTAGAGTTGTGGTTTAGCCTCATGAGTATTGATCATAGCGATTGATTTTGTGTGTTCTTCATCATTTTTAGGGTGAGTTCTTCTAGGTTGTCGCATGTTTAGGGTTTAGTTTCCTAGGTTGGTCCGAATTAGGGGTTTGGAATTCCGTAGAGATGAGAGAATTAGGGTTTTGCAAATTAGAGCCGAATTAGGATTTTACCATAGCTTCAGAAAACTTCTTTTGGATGCTTCATTTCTCACTTCCTATAGAGATTTCCTGACCTAACATGGATTTGATGCCCTCTGACCTAACCATGCTTCTTTTGGCTTTATTAACATGTGGATACTAAATCTTTGTTCGATGGGAGTTCAACTTTCATTTCAACTTTAATCCTCTAAAGCTATTAGCAATCTTTCGAATTTAGTGGCAGTTGTTTTGAGTACCAGAAGATCTTGATCACTTAGATACAAGATCTTGTTGGGCTTGAAGATTCCTTCCTTGTTAGCTTCAATTCATTTTGATTTACTTGCAAACTGGTTCGTGTTAGTTATTACAATAATGTCTTCATTTTGATTCTGTGATAAGTAGAAGCTTAGATAGTAATGTTGCTATTGCATATGTGTTTAGCATACCATTATATTGTATTGGCTGGTAAACCATGTGCTTGCATGTTCGGGAGGGAAATAATGTGTCAACCCTGCCAACTCCAATTCTTTGTATACAATGTGTGAAGTGCTTAATCACATGTGTGATTATCAGAAATCCACTGCAAGTTTTCTGTTGGATTTGATCCTTCTGGCATGGATGTTTTCTATGATTTAACAGCTAGCAAACTGTGATAGTTCATGAGTTGGTATTCTTGGGCATGCTTATAATTTTGCTGTTGTTTTAATTTTGCAGTTTGTTGAAATTGTTCTATAATGAAGAGGAAGAGCCATAACCTTTTTAGCACGCAATGTTCTCCAAGAAAAGTATGCTCCCTAGTCTCAATGTTAGAGGGTTGTCAATCAGAGGCCATTAAGAGATGTGGTTTTGGTCATATGCTTGAAGTCAAGGGTAGAATGTTACAACGTGAGTTCTTGGAAAAAATCTTAAAGAGCTTTAATCTCGAAGAGAGCACAGTTCAAGCTTAAGGGCTAAAGGTGCATATTTCGGCCAAAGATTTCGAGCGAATTATGGGTGTGCCCGAGGGTGGGACTGATATCGTCTTAGATGGAGAAGAAGTGGGAGGAAGATCCGAGGAACTGTAACCATTTAGAGTGTATTCGAATCTTGATTGTGGCTGACAGGCGATTTCCACAAGCATAATGCAAAAGAAGTTGTCGAAGATAAAAGATAGCAGCGATCTATTTGTTCAAACTTTTATTTTGTACGTAATGGGGGTGCTATTAGTACCTACCAGAAGAGATGACATTTCTATATCTTTGGCATACGCTGTGTCCGTTGTTGCGGACATTCCGAAGAAGAATTGGGCTTCCTATTGCTTCAATGAATTAGTGAAATGCATCTGCAGCCATAATACTTAGAGGAAGAAGTATATACCTGGTTGCTTGCTGTTTTTGGAGATAAATACTTACTTAACCGTACTTTTTACATATTCGTAATGATTAGTCATCATGTTGATTTTTTTTTTGTTTTGTAGTTAATTTTCTTGGAGCATGCAAATGGTATTTTCCACACCATTGATACAAGTTTGCCTTTGATGAGTTGGGGAAACACAGACATAGAGTTGTTAACGAAAGTGGTAAGCATTATTAGCTGATAGTGCAAAATGGTATGTTTGATTCTTTTGACGAGTTGGAGCATGATAATGGTATATTTGGTTCCCTTTTTAATAATTTATAGGTTTCAACCAGTTTGGGGAAAAGATCATCCGAGGATGCAGGTGTGAAATCACCTTCAAGAAAATGACACAAAAAGACGGGAAACGACATAAAACCGACGATGATGAGCTGCTTCTTTATGAGCGTATTGATGCTCGTTTTAGTATGATGGAGGCTAGATTTGAAGACTTCAGTCAAGAATGTAAACTCGCAGTGGGTGATGTTGCTTCTAGGGATGAAGAGATAATGGGTCGGGTTATGAAGATGGAGAATGAATTTCGAGCATTTAGAGAGGAAATTGGTGTTGCAGTTAAGTCGATCATGTAAATAGTGAAAGCAACTAGAGTTGACGTGCTGTCAAGGGAGTAGCATGCTGAAGTGAAAAAGGACGATCAAAAGGATGAGGCTAAAAAGGTGAAAGCATCTACCGTTGACTTGTTGTCAACGGAGCAGCCTACCAGAAGAGAAGAGGACAATCAGAAGGATGAGGTTGAAAAACCAAGTGAGCCCATTCTGCCTACCTCCGAAGGTGTCAAGACTCAAGGGTTAGATGTTAAGATTTTGGGAGAGGCTGAGGCGAAAATTGTAGATATCCTTTCAGATGATAGGTGTTCTAAATCTCCTTCTCTCAAAGTTTTTGAAAAGGCTCCTTGCAAGCAGGCGAAAGCGTCTAAAGTCGAGAAATTCATACTTTTGAGTGATGAAAGTGTAGATGCTACTGATGGTTGTGCCAAGACTGGGAAGGTATAACACTTGATTTTATTTTCTACTTTTTTATGGTGTGGTTACTAATGGACTGGTTTTATTTTTGTGATTTTGATCAATAACGGGGCGAAAGCGAGGCGAACTACGTAATGTATCTAAATTGAAGCCTAGCTTGTATTTAGTCTCTCCATTCAAACAGGTAAATCCCAAAGCTAAAAAAAGAACCATTTTTGTACTTTGCTCCTCCCTTTGTTGTTAAGACAACAGTGACCGAGGAGACACTAAAGATGATTCAATTTGCATTTAGTAGTTAGCTTCCTGTAAGGTACCTCCCAAAATCATTATAAGTAAGATTGGATCATATTTGTAGGATGTCTTTCTTATTTTCCTTATTCCAATGTTGCGGTGTTTAAAATTGTTCTTGTATAACAGTGACGTGTTGGTTAGTCTTGATGGCGGGGGCTTTTACTTTGCTTCTTGAGGAATTAGCACAGCTTTTGCACAAGGCGAAACTTACAACATGGTTTAGTTCTTTTGTGTGTGTAGTTTAGTAGATTGAACTATTAATTTCGGCTTTGGAATATGTGATGATGATGATGCATTAGATTATAGAAATGGCTTGTTTGTGCAAGAGACTAGAAGAACGAAAGAGTGGTCACAATGGTGGCTTGTCTTGGTTCTTTCCACCTTCAGTTGCGGTACAGTTGTCTGCTGGTCTATTCTTGGCAAGGAAATAATCTATTCGTTTGTTACATATAGCTGGTGTGGTTAACTATTTTTTTCTTTTCTAGGATCGTGCGTTTCATTGTAACGAGGAGCAATTTATGTTTGTCATGGGTAAATATAAGATACTTGAGAGATACCGTACAAATGAGCTACTTTTATGTGATAAGGTATATTGTAATGTTGTTTTATAAAAGGAAATGACTTAACCCTCCTATGATAAATTCATAAATATTGTATATTTGTGCATTATTTAGATTGTCCCGATTTACAACCTCTCGGTGAGCCACTTTTATTTGGCGTTCTTTATCTTGGAAACCAAAGAAATTGAAATATGAGACTCAATACCAGGAACTCATAACTATGAATATGAATCAAGGACTCTGAAACTAGTTCGCTTCTTGTCTTGTTCTTCAAGTTTTTCAAACTAGACTTAGTGCTTAGTTGTTACTTGTTTTTATTTTGCGGACTTTGTGGTTAAATGTCGCATAAGGTGGAGATGAGTGGGACATTTTCATTTGCAGAAGTTGGGTCTGGACTTATTGCTCAAGGAGGAGATATGCGGGACGTTTTCATTTGTCGACTTTGTGGTTAAATATCGCAAAGATACTGCTTCACAACCAAATGTGTACCTTTTTTGTTGTTCGTTACTTCACTTGTGCAATGTTTTAATTTATTTAGGTAATTATTTGTTCACAACATGACCATGGTAATTATTTGCTATATTACATATTTGACTGTAAACTATTTGTCATCAACTACTTGTTGGATCCAGATCGATATTCTAAGCAGCTAGACGTGTTCGACAGTGAGTATGAACGGGTACAACTAACTATGTACTTGGTCACAACACCTTTAAATGAGATGAGAGATGCGGTTGAGGCACAAGCAGATCAATATCGCGAGACTCATGTGGAACGTGCCCGAATTGAGACTGAGAGGGTGAACTTCAAGAAGAACTTACTAAATCAAGGACGAAAGCCATTGCACGCGCATGGGGAGAAAAAGCGTACAAAGTTTAAGAAGTATTGAGAGTTTTGCTTCTTTTGTTTCATGTGTCGATAGTGAAGAAGTTAATGCAGATGTTGGTTGATGTGGATTTTGAATGAAGTTTAGAAAAAAATGTAGACGTTAAATGAAGCCAGTTCTGCTTTTGAGTTTGTGAATTTAGATGTTGAATGAATTTTAGGAAAATGTAGAAATTACAACGAGGTCATGAATGAAGAATTATACGGTGATTTTCTCTTTTCTCTATATTTTGTTTAATGTGTCGATAACGAAGAAGTTATGAATGATCATATACCGAAAAATGGGTGTAAAATTGAACCTTGTCATTTTCACGATCAGATGCTGGAAACCTCACGACCGTGAGAGCAACCGTGAAACAAGACTTAATTCCCCCTGCCAGCTGGTCATCTCACGGCCTCAATAATGATGTGTCACACCGGTGAGAATGTGGACGTGAGTTAGTGAATAAAAAAAAGGCAATCTTCAAGGATTGAACCAATGGCCAAGGCACAATAATTAGACGTGTTAACCAATCAGACTACCTAACATGCTTTGCTTAATTCATTATCCGTTTGCTTTTTTAAACCTATTACTAATTTACCATATGGTTGATTGAGTGTTTTATTATGGTTTTTGGTTGAACCCATCAACTTGTTAACCAATGTGGGATTGGTTGAGGGTATATGGTTGATTGAGCATTTGATTATGGTTTTGAGTTCAACCCTTATAATTGTTAACCGATGCGAGATTGGTTTACAGAATTACGGTATATGGTTGAGTGATTGTTTGATTAAGGTTATGGGTTTAACCCATCTACTTGTCAACCAATGTGGGATTGGTGTACGGTATATGGTTGAGTGAGCGTTTGATTATGGTTTTGGGTTTAACCCATCTAATTGTTATCCGATGTGAGATTGGTTGAGGGTATATGGTCGATTGAGTGGATTGGTTACGGTTTTGGGTTTAATCCATCTACTTGTTAACCGATGTGGGATTGGTTTACAGTATATGGTTGATTGAGCGTTTGATTATGGTTTTGGGTTCAACCCTTCTAATTGTTAACCAATGTGAGATTGGTTTAGGGTATATGGTTGAGTGAGGGTTTGATACGGTTATGGGTTGAACCCATCTACTTGTCAACCGATGTGGGATTGGTTGAGGGTATATGGTTGAGTGAGTGTTTGATTATGGTTTGGGTTTGAACCCATGTAATTGTCAACCGACGTGGGATTGGGTTTACGATATATGGTTGATTGAGCGTTTGATTATGGTTTTGGGTTAAACCCATTTAATTGTGAACCAATGTGGGATTGGTTGAGGGTATATGGTTGAGTGATCGTTTGATTATGGTTTGGGGTTGAACCCATCTACTTGTGAACCGATGTGAGTTTGGTTGAGGGTATATAGTTGAGTGAGTGTTTGATTATGGTTTGGGGGTTGAACCCATGTATTGTCAACCGACGTGGGATAGGGTTTACGGTATATGTATGATTGAGTGTTTGATTATGATTTTCGGTTGAACCCTTATAATTGTCAATCAATGTGAGCTGGGTTTACGGTATATGGTTGATTGGTGTGTGGTTGAACCCATGTAGCTTGTGATATTTCAGATTTGGATTATGGTTTTTGGGTCGGTTTAATTTTTGATAAAGATAATGAAGAAAATCCTAGATCCTAAACCCTCACCATCTTAACAGTGCTTCCGTTTCTTCCTTCTCATCCTTCGTCAGCGCCAAAGGACTGATCCTCGGTTTCTCTCTATCGGCTTCTTCCTTCCTGCTTCCGTCCCTCCATCCTACCTCCGTTCTCCCATACATAGGTGGCCAATTCTAGTTTCCCAGCCTCCGCAGGTCAATCAAGTGATTTTACTTCCCAGCCTTGGTTCTCCAGTGTCATCCTTCGTCGGCTTCTTCTCCGGCCTCGGCGGTCATCACTCCCGTAGGTCAATTATGCTTCCCAGCCTCTGCCGCTCAATTACTCGTCTCGCCCTTTTCCTATCTGAGTCGCTGCTCCTAATCCATTATCACCCTCCGCCGGTCAATTCCTCGTATCGACCTTCTCCTATCTTAGTCGCTAGTTCTAATCCTGAATTCAGGTTGGTACCCATCTCTCCCTCCTACTGGGTTTCATTTAGGGTTTTATCGTTCCCTTTGTTATTGTTTTGGGTTTCCATCACGATCGAAGGGTTCTATTCTGCATTCTGAACTGGGTATTGAGAACCCTGAATTGAGCACCCTGAATTGACATGTAGATAGATTGCATTGAGCACCCTGAATTAAGTACCTCAACGTTTTACAAAATGGTGAAGTGTTTTAGCTTTTGCTGACTCTACTCTCTATATTGTGCACAGGGAAGGTGATAGATATACTGTGCTGAAACTCGGCTTTAAACTATTGTCATTACCATTAGTATTCACTCACATAGCGGGCAACCGATATTGTTGGTTAAGAAACTTGGAATCCAGCCAGTGAAGTGTGTTTTTTATCGGAACAAGCTATGAGTTCAATTCTCATTTCAGAAATGTGATGAAAGTCAAGCTGTAGTGATTCTGGAATTCAAGAGTAGCTTCCATTGAGGCTAACAAAATCGAGTTTGCTGCCTTCTTAATAGATTTTTTGCGTCCTCTTCAAGGTTTGTAGTCAGTCTGATTCTTTTGCTTTTGGTTTCTGTGACTGCCACCATGAATGATGCAATACTAGTTTAATTGATTTTTACCTCATCTCTTGCTAAATGAACTAGGCACCTATGCGGCTTATATGCGTATGCCTCTAATCTGGCATGCAATCTTTTCGTTGCCTGTTAATTGATTATGTACTGTTGGATTCGGTTGGTTGTGGGTGGTGAATATGTGGAAGTTAATTGTCTCTAAACTTCATTTTGTTGGTTGTTTTCATTTGATCAACTATGGAAGGGTTGATGGATGATATGAGCACAGGTAAGGACACGGGAATTGACTTGAATGTTGGTTTAGATTGGGGAATGGATTATGCAGATGATACCGGTGGTGTTAGAGATAATGATGATATGGAGGACACTGTCGACACAAGCTATAGTGATTCTGAGCATGATAATAACAATAACATTGGTGATGATGATAAGGAGAATATCTCAGATGAGCATTTGCACAGCTTCGAAACACATCCACACAGCTCAGTTGCACATCTACACAAAGATGCTTCAAATCCAGCCAAGGCTCCACCGTCCTCGAGTATGTATGACTGGACCCTGCTTGATAAAGTCGGGAATGGGAAGCCATATGCTAAATGGGAGTCGGATGATGTTATTGGTTATGAGTTTGAAACCCTTGAGGATGCTGACAAGTTCTATGCTACTTATGGTTGTGCCATGGGATTCAGCATACCAAAGAACACTCACACATATTCAAAATATGGAGTTAAAAATATGCAGCGATGGGTTTGCTCATGCGAGGGAGAGCATCACCCATTGCACAATGACAAGGAGAATAGAAAGCGTGAATCTAAGCCTTTAACAAGGCTCCATTGTCCGACTACTTTCAAAGTCAGTTTTGTTGAGGCAACTGACCGATTCAAGGTGAAGCGGTTTGTACCAACACATTTTCATCACTTTGATGGAGCACATGAAGTGCAGTTTTTGAGTTCTCATTGGAAGGTAGATGATGCAAGTAAGGCTTAGATTCGATCACTTAGTGCTGCTGGTGTTCGCACTAATCAAATCATGGATTATCTAGTGAATTCTGCGGGAAGCTTTCAGAACTTGGGTTTCACTAAGACCAATTTCTACAATTTTGTTAGTGTTGATCGGAGGTCGGAGATATGGGATATTGATAGTGAAGCTGCACTACACTTGCCTACTTACGAGCACGGGCAGCTACTGATTCTCGTTTCTATTATAGATACATAGTGAACTAGGCAATTTGTTATGGGCTGACTCTACTTCACAATTGGATTATAGTCTATTTGGAGATGTTCTTGTTTTTTACTCGACGTACAAGACTAATGCATATAATATTCCATTTCTTCTATTCATTGGTGTGAATAATCACAATGCAAGCACTGTTTTTGCATGTGCTTTACTTGCGGATGAAACGGCGGAGAACTACGTATGGATTCTTAATGTTTTTTTTTTTACATTGCATGGGTGGTAAGAAGCCAACCGCAGTTATAACAAATGGTTGTTCTTCAATGAGGAAAGCGATCAAGTCGGTTCTTCCTGGATCCCGACATCGGTTATGTTCATGACACTTGGGCAATAACGCAGAAACGCGTGGTCATGCGGAAGGATTCCTGGAGGATTTTAAACAATGCATACTAAACTGCAGTTCTATTCCACAATTTGAAGCTACGTGGAAGGAATTTTTGTCCAAGTATGGTCTGGAGCACAATGTGTGGATGAAGAAGATGTGTAGGAAACGAGCTCTAAGGGCAATAGCTTACTTGAAAGGTACTTTCTTTGCTAGGATGACTATGTCTCAAAGTTGTGAGAGTAAGATGAAGTTGTTTGAGTTTGTCAAGCAGTTTGACAATTTGTATAGGAGACAAACTGAGTTACATGACCAGTTTAAGACAATACATACTGATGTAGTTCTGATGACACATTTACATGAAATTGAAAGACATGCCTCTATAGTATATATAAGAAATGTGTTCATGAGCGTTCGAGCAGAAATAGCAAGAGAAGTTCATTACTATATTACAGACAAGTGTGTGATGGCCAATAAAACAATTTGTACATTGTCACGATTCAAATACCCTGACCGAAAGTGCACCGTGGTCTTTTACTCAAGTGGACATGATGTGCATTGTTCTTGTGGCATTTTTTAGTTCTGCGGAATTCCTTGTCGGCATATAGTTTGTATATTGAAAGCAGCAAATCAATTACAAATTCCCAAGTCACTCAGTTTGAAGCGTTGGACTAAAAATGCAAAAGAGTTCGATCCTTCGAGTATGGGAAGCTGTCATACCCAGCAAAATATTGGTACGTATTATACATTTAAGCTGATTTAGTTCTTTGAATTCCCAAGTTACTTCTATTGTGCTTGGAACCAACTACAAAAGTGCTTGATTATTTTGACAGGTTTGGTTTCTTGGTTGGTCAATGTAGTAGAATGTGCCAATATGTTGTGAGTTCGGATGAAGCATTTCATACTGCGAAAGGGTTGATTGAAGACTTAACCTTGCGAGTGAAGAAACAACGAGCTAATCAAATAATGCTACTATGGATGCTGGAGTGAATTCCTCTCAGTTTATTAAGGACCCCCATCAAGTTCGAAGTAAAGGGAATGTGAAGCAACCTCAAGTGAAAAGAAGGTTGTGCATGTATTGCAGGCTTCCTAAACATACAATCAGAAATTGCCCGCTGAAAAGAATGGCTGAAGCAGGTGCAGGTGGTAGTAATTTCATGCAAGAAGAATATAACTTCAAGTCCATAGGAGCGGGTGAAAGCAGCTTTCGCGCGGAGACTCAAGAATCAGTTCTACTTCCCAAGCGATCTAAACATAACCTGTAATGCTGGTGTTCAGATGGAAAGAACATTATGTCTCATCTTGTCATGTTTGTTTTCTCCAAGTTATTATCTAATCACATTGAATGGATCTATGTAATGCTGGTGTCTAGCTTTAGAGAACATTTTGACTCATCTTTTCATAAGCTTGAAGTTCTCAAAAATAGTCCATTATATTTGAAACACGATTATAATAAGTATAGGGGTTTGTTCTATAAAGCACTATTTAATTTCCCAGGAAAATCTCATGCCTCATTCTGGAAATTTCACGGCCATGAGAAGTCCCGTGAGAAGTAAAAATTAGTTCTCAGTCGTGAAATGGAGATGTTATATGGAAACCCTAAAAAACAACCCCTACGGATTAAAATTTGAAAACCACTCTCCCAATCTCCCTCCTCTAGTCGAATGCCCTCTCCCTTCGATCCTAACCCTCTCTGAACCCTCTTCTCCAACCTCACCTTCTCTCAATCCTCTACTCTATCTCCCATGTCAGCCCAAAGCCGCGACTGCTCCCCCGTTGGGATATTCAAACCCTCAGTTCCAGCCGACCTCGCGTGGTCGGATTTGATCATCGACTGGTGTTAGTGAGGAATCATCGATTGGTTGACCTCGTTGATCCTGAGGTAATTCCTCATTCCTCTCCTCTATTCCGGTTCCGTGCAGCTCGAATTCCACTTCAACCTTTTGTTTTGCTCAGTCATTCACTATTGTTAGGGTTTTCCTCCTTTTTGGATTTCCTTCGAATTCCAGTAATTTCGTCTCAATCATTCGTTATCGTTAACTAGAGGTTTTGAGGGATCTTTTCGATGTAGCATTATTATGCTTTCGATTAAGTTTTGCGAAGTATGGAGTTTGAAATGGGAATTCGAAATGTCAATTCTAGTTTTCGAGGAGTCGCCAGAATTCCAGTTGAGCTGAGTGTTGTTGATGTAGTCTTGCTACCTCGGTTTCCTACTTATGAACCATGGATCTCTCTCGCGCTTTGTCGATGTGGGATTTGCCTAAGGTGTTACATACACCCCCCTGTGACTCAACGCACTCGCCCCACCATTGTTCAAGAGAGACACGGAGAGGCTCTGATACCACTTGTAACATCCCGAACCTTTTTCCGACGAAGATATTGTCTGCTTTGGGTCTCGACCAAGGTTGTCAAACCAGTTTGTGTCAGTGTGCCGGTTTAGTAAGTGGAATGGTTCGACCGGTGGTACATATCGGTTTGTGCCGGTTCATGCCGGTTAATATTACAAATAATTTACAAATACTCATATTTAAGCACGACATTTAATGTCAATACCTAAATATTTGTACTTGAATCCAACAAATAACATCAACATTTAACTTTTTAACACATAAAATAAATAATAAATTACTTTTTATCAAATAAATTCACTAATATAAGATCATTTTACTTAGAGATTCGTATATCGATCATGCCGGTCATACCGGTGGTGTCATACCAGTTTTATGACCGGTACAGGTTGAACCAGGTTCAACCAGTGGCACGCCGCCCGGCGTGACAACCATGGTCTCGACCCTCACGGTTTTCAACTTGGGGTGCAATTCAAGGTGACTTCCCATAAAGTCACCCATCCTTGTTGTACTCCACACTGAGCACGTTTAACTTTGAAGTTCTCACAAGAACTCCTCCATTACATCCCAAAACGTGTCTTGTCAGTTAAGGCCGGTTTCCTACTTATGAACCATGGATCTCTCCCGTGCTTTGTCGATGTGGGAGTCGCCTAAAGTGTTACATCTTTGATTTCCCATTATGGTACATTTTCCCGGTCAATTATATCTTTTTTGCTTGGATTTTCCTCGCCTAGATCCTGATGAGACTGTAAAGTTGATACGTAGTTTTGGAGTTCGTCTTCTCCTGACCTTAATGGGTCACACAGTTCTTCAATAATATTGGGAGTAGAACATCTTATTAGACAAGTTCATCCTTTGAAGAATCAGCACCAAAGCTCATGATTGTTGTTCGATTGGTATGTTGAAACTTCTGGTACTTGATGGATGCCTTTTCCTTTTTGTTTGTTTTTTCAAGTTAGTTTGAGTGCTTTTTGACTCGCTTCTACCATCATTTTAGAAAATGGCTAAGTGTAACCACCTACTAGAGCGTAGTATAGCGGGTTTGGGTTTTAATGTCAAACCGGGTCTTAAGTGTGATGACTACTCCGTGAATTCTTATTATTTAGCAGTGACAGTCCAGACAAGCAAACAAGCAAAGCAGTTAAAGGTTGTTTTCAAGTTGAGAGAGGTCACCCGGATATTGTTCCCCCTAGACTGCAGTTAAGCCGGATTGTAATTTACCAAGTTCAATTTCAAAGATAGTTATACTGCGGAGGTTCTTAAACAGTCAGCAGTCTCGACTAAAGGTCTCCAGACCCTCTCAATCTGAGTCCCCAGCGGGCGACTAACCTCCACCGGAGTAAACAGATTGAGGCCTTAACGAACCAAACCTCCTCTACCGAAGTAAATCTGGTACAGAATAGTGAATTGACTCCTCGACTAAAGTCTCCAATTCACTACATTCAATCAAGGGTGCTCTATCAACCTGGGCAGATATTCTCTTTCTATGTCAAAGCAGAAATAACAGGAATTTGATCAGGATTCATGCCATTCAAGAAATCAAACCTCAATTGAATATAATCATATCACTGAATTCGTACTTGGGTTCATACAATCAGACCTAACATACAAATCTAGGGTTCTTCGTACCCAGATGAATGAGAAAGTTACTCCATAGAGAGAGACAGGAAATCTAGCTCAGATGCGGAAACCATACTGTGAAGGATGAGATTCTGCTTCTGGCAATCAATCAGCACTTCTCCAAGCTCATGCCGGGCTCCATTGGTGATGAAGATCGATCTAAGGCGCTTAAATAATCAGGTTCGTCACTTTCGCTCTCTAGGTATACGCTTTTTCTCCCTAAAACTCGGAACTCTTCAACTTTGCCCTTCTTTTCCCTTGAGAAGCTGTCAATCGCGATCCCCGGTCAGAATAGCCGGTCGGGAATTTTAGGTGGCGACCGGGGATTGTTGAAACGCACCGTCGAGGACAGGGGATTAATCCCCGGTAAAGGTCAAGAATACCCGACCGGGGATTTATGCTTCACGACCAGGCCCCCTTCTGCTTCTCAAACGTCCAAAAGCGATTTTCCCCGGTCTGCTCAGATTAATACCCGGCCGGGTATTTTTGCTCATGGCCGGGTATTTTGCTCCTCCAGCACACTTCAACTCAAACGTGCTCCTTTCGACCCGAAACTCGTTTCTTCGCCTCGATGCCAATGCCAAGCCCTGAAATATGAAATAAACACACAACCTAGCGTGAAATCGGCTTAAAACACGAGAATCAACATCTCAAACGGCTCAAGAATAGGGGTAAAAACATGTGCAATCAATGGTCTATCAAATTCCCCCACACTTAACCGTTTGCTTGTTGACACGCTAAAACACAACACTTAACAATGGCCAAGTGTAACCAATGAAAGGGACTGCAGTATAGTGGCACAAGTAATAAATATCGAATCCACGGGTCTCTAGAGTTACTATTACTCAGCTTCAGTTCATTATCTAGCAAACTAGATTAAGGATCAATTTATAAACTACTTTACTGACTACTCTACTAATTACAAGTTGTGAACTCACTTAGGTATGATTCCCCCTAGCTCCTCAATTAGGTCCAAGTTGCAATTACTTTGGTTGATCTACTGCTGATTAAACTGCGGAAGATCCGACAGTAGCTTGGAATCTCTTAAGCTGACCAAGCCCTCTCAGTCCAACTACCCGGCAGGCGACTAACCTTCACCGGGATAGAAAGCTGAGGCTATGAGCACAGAACTCCACTACCGGAATTGGATTCCAGTACAAAGCAGTAGATTGACTAACTCTCGTATAACCAATTCACCACTATCATTCAAGGAAGCTCTCTTAACCTAATCAGATTCTATCTATCATAGGTTCAAGCAGAAATCAAGAGAATTTGATCAAGATTCAATTGACTCAATCAATCATGCCTCGATCGATTATAATCAAACAATATAGCATCCAAAACTTCATACAAGAAAGATCCTAACACATGGAACTAGGGTTCCTCAAAACCTAAGTCAAGGGAAGTTACTCCATAGAGAAGAGAGAGACTGCAGAAATCTGATCTAGATCTTCAATCTCCATCTCCAAGCTTGATTCCCGAGCTCCCAAGAAATCCTCCAAAATAGCTCCAAGAATGTTCCCAAGTCGCTCTCTCTCTCTAGGGTTCGTCCCTTAGATGTTTGGGAACCAAAAACCCAACTCTCCCTTTTCTTTTGCTGAAAATCGGGTTTTAACCAGAAATTCCCGATCACGCGGCCAGGCCACACGGCCGTGTGGCTTTCCCAGCTGTCCGTGTGAAGGCTTGGTGATTTCCACACGGCCACATGGCCAGGTCACACGGCCGTGTGGGTTTTTAGGCTTGCCCGTGTGGCTTGCTCAGCCTCTGTTTAATGCTTCGTTTCTCCCTCGTCCGGACTCCGAATTAGTCGCCGTTTGATCCCAGACGCTCGTAGTCTCGTCCTCTTTCTTTTCACGACAAAATTACATGATTATTTGCCCATAATATGAGGTACAGGTCCATTATTCCTCAGGTCATGCTCGTGTTTCTTCTCCCGAATTGCCAAATGATCTCTGATTGACTTGAAACTTGCGCCTATGCTTCAATTTACATGCTACGACCTGAAATGTGACAAAGGAACACAACCTAGCGTAAAATAGTCCATGAAAGCAGAAAATCAAGCCAAAATGATCAAGAAACGAGGGTGCAAACATGTGCAAATCCGATGTTATCAAATTCCCCCACACTTAACCGTTTGTTTGTCCCCAAGCAAACCTAACTCAAACCAATGCAGTTCTCCAGACCTCTTTAGCAACAAAAAACCCCGATCGTCGGTAGAGGATTTCCTAGATCATATAGCAGCTTACGAGGTCAACTGGTCTTCTAGGACGTCTCCTATCTCTCTCAATGCGAGTACTAGACTCAAGTCAGGATCATGAGAAGAAGTGGAAGTAAGACAACCAGTTCATGGAAAAAGGGACTCACACCATTCACAACCAAGGACTCGTTGTACCGGGGTGCTCTTTCACTTCATTTCACCGTTGGAATCCCTTTTTGCACTTTCATTTACATTTCTTTTTCTCTTTTTTTCTTCATTCACTTGGCGGGGGTTCCAACTGCAGTCTTTTGCACGGTCGACCCTTATTAGTCGAGCAAGAGCAATTTTTGTACATCTGGCGCTCGCTAGAGTACTTCTTTTAAGTCCTTTTCCTCAACTCATGTGGAGGGTCAATGAAATTAAGGGGGGTCGGAAGCTCTATCCGTGCCCTTAAAAACACATCCTCAAGTAGGTAAACCGTTCAACGGGTGGAAGTTTTACTTGTACTAGAGACAACTTAGCTTCACCTTGTAGGAGTACCCCACTAAGGATCACTAAAATCTCTTCCAAAACCCGATTTTGTGCAATGAACGGTGTCGCACACGTTGGGCTTACCCCATGTTTAAGATTTAATGATTTTGACATGGAGGACCAACTGCTTCCCATTTTCCATATGAGCACCCTGTTCGATACACGAGTCCATAACACAATCCAAACAGAGTCACCATTACCATATGAATTCAACGGTCTTAGCTCCACTAATTCACAAAATCAACTGGCACAGCAGAGAGCTAGATAGGAAAAATCTTATACTTCAACATCTTCCATAGTGCTACACTACCTCCCTAGGTTGCACATTACTATAGATACTGTCGATTCAAAGCATACTGAGCAGGCAATTTGCAAGGAAACACGTACTTGGAGCCCTCAAATTAAAAAATTTGGACAGTGGACTAGGCTCCAAGCAAAGAAACAGCCAAACATTCACCCGCATATATAATCGAACACCCCCCACACTTAAGCACGACATTTTCCTCAATGGAGGAAAGATAAGGAGGGTAGAACGAAGCTACCAGATCAAGGGTGAATGATGATGGACGGGTCAGGCGGTGCATTCCAGGAAGAGAGAGTAATCAGAACACAAACACCACACAAAATCTCACAAAGTTTGAGTTATTGACTCTAAAATCAAATAACAAAACTGACTCAACCAAGGAGAAATAGAGAAAGAAATGCAAACCGACTGGTTGGGTTGCCTCCCAACAAGCGCTTCTTTCACGTCGTGAGCCGGATGATGGCTCCTAAGTTTCGGTCCATGCTAAAACCTCCTTGAAGTTGAGGTTCTCGTCAATGAGGTGGAGTCGCAAGTCACGAGCATATGGTATGACTGGTGATGGAAGCTCGTGCACTTGATGCAGATGAAGTCTCCATCCCCGAGATCTCTTCTTCTCTTCTCTCGTCTCATTGCCCCAAATCATATATGACAACATCGATTGACCACCATCGCGTCCGCCAAGAGGGACCGATGTCGATGTGGCCTTGGTCTGGCAAAGAGACACTGCAAATGGGTCCTTGCTAAGCAGTTCCTCGAAGTTTGGTGGGGATATTACTTGTATTATAGGGCCGTTGTAAGCTTCTTCAACCTCAACTTCATCCTCAGCCTGGAAACCACTCGCTTCTTCAACCCTCCTTCCTTCTTCATTCTGTGCTTGGTCTACTACTCGGGATTTTGGCCAGTGATCCACACCTTTTTGTAAAATGTTTTGAGAACGTTTTTCATGTGCATACTAGCTTCTGATGTAGTGTTAGATATCCACAGGTGTGGAAAGTTGATGATATGTGTATATTTGTGTAATTATGTAAGTTGTGACGATTATGGCATGTATCAGTATAGTATGCAGTTGTGTAACATGAAACTGTGACTATGGCTATGAAAAGCCAATGCATATGGCAGTGAGTGTATATGTTTGTCTATGAATGCATGGATTTAGATGAATTATTTTGTAGGATTAGATGGAAGAACTGTTAGCCCATTACGCGAGTAATTCATGTCGAAATTTTATTTGGATAAATTTTGATAATTAATGTAACACCCGAGATTAATTCCGCTGCAATTGTATGAACAATATGATTAGGTAATACGTATAGGGTAGGGTATTACAGTTTGGTATCAGAGCCCGGTTCCCTCTTTTGTTGTTATGGCGTACTATACCCTATGGGAGGTTAAACACTCCTAAGGAGGGGAGTACCCCATAATGACTTAAACTGGGAATTGAGTTTGACATGATTATGTGTATTGGTATATTGGATGAAATTACCTGCATCATGATTTTCAAAATTGAGTTTTGAACTTATTTGTTTTCAAGTAATTATTTTGGGAAAATTTTTGTTTTAATCAAGTGAGAGATTTGGTGAAGAATGAATTTTGTGTGGATCAATCTAAGGCCAATATTTCCTTGTAGCTCGCACGGAAGTTGTCATAATGTTCCTACTGACCAGTCGAGAGGAGTGGGGGCGGTTGATGCAAGACCGCCAGTATTAGATTATGCAAAGATGAAGAGTTTGGGTGGTAGGGACTTCAAGGGAGATGTGAATCCAGATGCTGTAGTAGAGTGGTTGAGAGAGATGGAAGATGTGTTTAAGTATCTTTATGCGACCCCAGAGGAAAAAGTACAATATGTTGTTTTTCTCCTAAAGGGGTACGCAAGGAGCTGGTGGTCCTCAGTCTCTAGAGTTAATGGTGAACGAGTTCAGTTCACCTGGGAGGAGTTCCTGAAGGCCTTTAAGACAGAATTTCTTCCTGAAGCTTTTATCAGGGCAAAGAATAATCAATTCGCCAACCTTAAGCAGGAGAACATGACAGTTACTGAGTATACCATCAAGTTTGTTCTACTACTTTACTTTGAAGATGGGTTGGCGGATACTAAGCATAAGAAGAAGATGAGATACTTGCATGGTCTGCGCCTAGGATTGAAAGAAAAGATCCACAGGGTTGATGAAGAGAGCATGGCCACTATAAAGGAAGCAGCACTCAAGTATGAAGCCTATGAAGTTGAGGGTCGAGAGGAACACAAGGCGAAGGAGGAAGAAAAGAAAAGGAAGCTAGGAGTAAATTATTCTGCACCTCGTTATCCATTAAGGAAGGGTCCTAGCAGTTTGGGAGAACACCGAGTCAATCTATGTCGGGAACATCATACAGGGCACCAATTTCCTCATCCACACAATTTCCATTTTGTCAAGTTTGTCAGAAGAGGCATCTTGGAGAGTGTAGGAGATTTTCTGGTGTATGCTTTCACTGTGGCCAACCTGGGCACATCATGAGGGATTGTCCGCATTCGAGAGAAGTAAGAGCTACACAGTCCGAGCCTTCAGTGCAATTTAGTAGAGCCCCATTCAGGGGTGGTTACCAGGGAGGCCGTAGTGGATTTCAGAGTGGTCGTGGTGGTTCACAAGGTGGTAGAGGTGGTGGTCGAAATCAGCCATCCTGAAGTGGTACGCAGGGTACCAGAGCACAAGGAGCACCGAGGGTTTATGCAATGACTCGAGGTGAGGCAAAAGTGGCACCAGAAGTTGTGACTGGTATGCTTTCTATCCTTGGCAAGCAATTATATGCTTTGATCGATACTGGTTCCTCTAACTCATTCATGTCATATACGTTTGCACATATGCTACGCTTGGTTCCAGATAAGCTAGGTTATACCTTATGTGTTAAAACACCTGTGGGAGATACCTTGAAGGTAGATTCAGTTATTAGAAGTTCCTTCATTTGTGTGGAAGGAGCTTTCCTAGCAGCAGATTTAATTCTGCTACCTTTTGATGAATTCGATGTCATCCTTGGGATGGACTTTCTGGCAACACATGGAGCTGTTGTGGATTGTCAAAAGAAAGAAGTGTTATTCAACACACCAGATAAAGGCCCTGTTGTATTCCGAGGCATTAAGAAAAAGGAGACTCATGGTTTTCTTTCTGCCTTGGAAGCTTTTCGATTAGTGAAGGAAGGTTGTGAAGCCTTTCTTGCTCAAGTTACTGTTGTAAATGAGAAGAAGGTTGAGGATGTAGAGGTGGTAAGGGAGTTTCCTGATGTATTCCCCGAAGAACTTCCCGGCCTTCCACCAGAAAGGGAAGTAGAGTTTGATATTGAATTGGTACCTGGCACAACACCAATTTCAATGGCACCATATAGAATGGCACCAATTGAGCTGAAGGAGCTTAAAGAACAATTGCAAGAATTGCTAGACAAGGGTTTTATTCGACCTAGCATCTCACCTTGGGGTGCACCGGTTTTGTTTGTCAAAAAGAAAGATGGGTCCATGAGAATGTGCATTGATTACCGGAGGTTGAATAAAGCAACAGTGAAAAATCGTTATCCCCTCCCAGGAACAGATGACTTATTTGATCAATTGCAGGGTGCATCAGTCTTTTCTAAGATTGATTTGAGGTCCGGGTACCATCAACTGAAAGTGGCAGATGGAGCGACCTCAAAGACAGCTTTTAGAACAAGATATGGGCATTATGAGTTCCTGGTAATGCCTTTTGGACTCACTAATGCGCCAGCAGTATTTATGGCTCTTATGAACAGAGTTTTTCATGAATATCTTGATAAGTTTGTGATTGTGTTCATAGACGATATTCTCATCTATTCTAAAAGCGAAGAGGAGCACAAAAATCACCTTAGAATTGTATTGCAAATTCTAAGGGAGAAACAATTATATGCAAAATTCTCAAAATGTGAGTTTTGGCTGAAGGAGGTAATATTTTTGGGACATGTAATTTCTGGAAGAGGAGTGGAGGTGGATCCGAAAAAGGTGGAAGGAGTGGTGAATTGGGCTCCACCAAAAGATGTGTCGGAGTTGAGAAGTTTTCTTGGCATGGCGGGATACTATCGGCGGTTCGTAGAAGGATTTTCCAAAATTGCTGCACCATTGACTAAACTGTTGAGGAAGAATACCAAGTATGTTTGGGATGAATCATGTCAAAAGAGTTTTGATGAACTGAAGAAGAGATTGACCACAGCACCAGTACTTGCACTACCTTCAAGTCAGGGAGAGTTTGTGGTGTATAGTGATGCCTCGTATCAAGGATTGGGTTGTGTGTTAATGCAAGATGGAAGAGTTATTGCATATGCCTCTAGGCAATTGCGTCCTCATGAAGTAAATTATCCCACTCATGACTTGGAGTTGGCAGCGGTGGTATTTGCTCTCAAGATATGGCGACATTATTTATATGGTGAGACTTTTAAAATCCTCACTGATCATAAAAGCCTGAAGTATATTATGGATCAGAAGGATTTAAATAGTCGCCAGAGGAGATGGATTGAACTTCTAAAAGATTATGATTGTACAATTGATTACCATCCAGGTAAAGCTAATGTAGTGGCTGATGCCCTAAGCAGAAAGGGGAAGAAGAATATAAATGATCTGGTTGATTTGAGGGCAATGAATGTTGATTTGGAAGTGGATGGTGTAACAGGGTTACTAGCTCGGTTGAATATCCGACCTTTGTTGCATGACAAAATTCGTGAGAAGCAGAAGGAGGACCCAGAGTTGGCAAAAATCATTCAAGACATTGAGGAGGGAAAAGAAAGCCCATTTGAAATGGTAGATGGCATGTTGAAGATTAATGGAAGGGCATGCGTTCCTAATGTTGATAATTTGAGAAAAGAGATCCTAGATGAAGCTCATTCTTCTGCTTATGCTATGCACCCAGGAGCAACTAAAATGTATCACACGATCAAGCCATATTTTTGGTGGCGTGGGATGAAAAAGGAAGCGGCTGAACATGTTTTCACATGTCTGGTATGTCAGAAAGTTAAGGCAGAACATCAAGCTCCTGTGGGAAAACTGCAACCACTTCCAATTCTAGAATGGAAGTGGGAAAGGATCACAATGGATTTTGTATATGGTCTCCCATCATCAAGGGGAAAAGATGCAGTATGGGTTATTGTGGACTGACTGACCAAATCGGCTCACTTTTTACCCATTAAATGGAAACCATCACTGGAGACTTTGTCTCAACTATATATTAAGGAGATCGTCAGATTGCATGGTGTGCCAATTTCTATTGTCTCTGATCCAGACCCGAGCTTCACATCTCGATTTTGGCAAAGTTTACATGATGCCTTGGGAACTAAACTGCATTTCACTTCAGCTTATCATCCTCAAACAGATGGGCAAAGTGAACGAACCATCCTTACCTTAGAGGAGTTACTTCGATAATGTGTAATGCAATGGGAGGAATCATGGATTGACCATTTGTCCTTAATTGAGTTTGCTTACAACAACCAGTACCATAGTAGCTTGGGTGTTCCACCATATGAAGCACTTTATGGGAGGAAGTGTAGAACACCATTATGTTGGGATGTAGAAGGAGCAAGGCAAATCTCAGGGCCAGAGATAGTTCAGATCACGGTTGACAAGGTCAAGGAAATCAGGGAGCGTATGAGGGTGGCTCAAGATCGACAGAAAGTTTATGTTGACACGAATAGGCGTGAAGTTAATTTCGAAGTGGGTGAGAAAGTATTTCTCAAAGTTTCGCCCTGGAAAGGCGTAATGAGATTTGGTAAGAAAGGGAAACTTGCACCTCGGTATATTGGACCTTATGAAATCATAGAGAAGATTGGACCAGTGGCATATAAACTGGCATTGCCTCCAGAACTATCTCAAATCCACAATGTATTTCATGTTAGTATGCTAAAGAGGTACAAAGTGGATCCTTCCCATATTATTCAACCAGAAGAGATCGAGTTGGGTACAGATTTAACATTTGAAGAAGTCCCAGTGCAGATTGTTGATTTTCAGATTAAGACTCTTCGTAGGAAGGAAATTCCAATGTTGAAGGTTATGTGGAGGAATCAAGAAAGTGAGAGTGCTACCTGGGAGACTGAAGCAAGTATGCGAGAGAAGTACCCTGAGTTGGTAGCGACATACTTTGCAGGTTAACAATCTTGCTTAGTAAGTTATGTTTTGAATTTGCTGATGTGTTTTGTTGTGATAGCCCAGTATAGGTTTTTGAAACCTTATATTGGGAACTTGAGGTGTTATGTGTTTAGTTATGTACTTCAGATCTCCTAACCTAAGATTCTGGTAGTAACAATATATGTGATAGTGTCTGCCAGCAGGAGAACGAGCGGATGCGTAGTATCAACTCAAGGTTAGATTTCGGGGACGAAATCTTTTAAGGAGGGGAGAATTGTAACATTCCGTTTCGGCTAAAATCGTATTACTGCCACTAGAAAATTTCACGATTTAAAATCGATCATTTAGGCAGTATTTCGACAAAAATCAGATTATCAACTTTGCCCTTCTTTTCCCTTGAGAAGCTGTCAATCGCGATCCCCGGTCAGAATAGCCAGTCGGGTATTTTAGGTGGCGACCGGGGATTGTTGAAACGCACCGTCGAGGACAGGGGATTAATCCCTGGTCAAGGTCAAGAATACCCGACCGGGGATTTATGCTTCACGACCGGGCCCCCTTCTGCTTCTCATACGTCCAAAAGCGATTTTCCCCGGTCTGCTTAGATTAATACCCCGCCGGGTATTTTTGCTCATGGCCGGGTATTTTGCTCCTCCAGCACACTTAAACTCAAACGTGCTCCTTTCGACTCGAAACTCGTTTCTTCGCCTCGATGGCAACGCCAAGCCCTGAAATATGACATAAACACACAACCTAGCGTGAAATCGGCTTAAAACACGAGAATCAACCTATAAAACGACTCAAGAATAGGGGTAAAAACATGTGCAATCAATGGTCTATCACTTTTGCATTCTTGTTCTTGGAGCTTGTTCAGTATAACCAAACTCAGGTTGAATTAGAGCGAAGGTAAGCTGTCATTTGGTTATTGGCAATATTGGTGTCTAACATGAAACATTTGAAGCTTTATGAAATAGTTGGAGGAGTATCGTTTACATATTCCTTTGAATGTTCTTGTTAAGGAAGTTTCAAAAGCGTTATCCAATCATAGAGGCCATCTTGACTGTCTGGTCAGTAATTATTGGAAGATTTTGAAAGTTATTGTAGTGTTCAGAGTCGAGAGAGCAAAGCATTTGAGTTTGCCTTTGCCAGTAGATGTTTGCTTACAGCAAATCATTCTAGTTTTTATAGCTTTGTGTTTATTAGAGGGTGTTATTTGACCACATAGCATGTGCTTTTTTTAAAATACTTCATTCCGATCGATATGTTTGGGTCAAATTCGATCCCTCGTCATGAGAATAGATTTCGCTCTATGTCTTGTCATTTATCATTTTCCTTCTTTAGAATTAGTGATCTTAGCTGAAAATGGTGATACCCTGAACTTGTTTATGCTAATCCAGACCTATAGATGGCCATCTTAGGGGGAAATTCCACAAGTGTCTAATCTATATATCTTTTGTAGTCATCTTCATCCCTTCTTCATAGTACTTGCATTAGGTGTGTTTCTATGTGTTTCAAGTATCGTTCTTGCAGGATCATCTTGACTGCATAGACGTAGAGGGAATTTGAAATTCGGTCTTGAGCTTAAACTACCATAACTTTATTAATTAAGCATGAGTTGCACCAAGGTCTTAATCTTGACTAATGTGTTGAGTTGGTTTTTGTAGGAATAGCTCGAGCTAAACGAAAAACCACACCACCAGCATCCTCTAATGCCAACGTGAAGGATCCTTATCCTCGTCGTTGCCAAACCCAACAGCGAGACACTCCCCCCAAACGACAATGCAAAAACAACCAAGGATGGGCACGTCAACCATCTCCATCACCACAACCGGAGGCTCAACTTGGAGGAGGGGAGCTGCACGACATCCTCCAACTACCTGACAAACATAGGAAGGCTCCAGAATGCTTCCTTCCCCTACCATTTGGGCAGCAAAGATGCTTTGATTGGGGTCTCCTAGAGAGCCTCGGAGCAGCGGATCCCATTCGCACCTGCCCATCAATGGGGTCTCCCGACATGGTATGACGTTCTCTCCGTCAATGAGGTCATCTATCGAGAGCTTAGCATTGAGTTCCTCAGTACTCTCTCCATCATGTATATAACCGACTTTAAAATCGACAAGCGCGAAGACACCATAACTTTCCGCCTTGGAGGACAGGCGAGACAATTGAGCATCACTGAGTTCATAGGCACTCCAGATTTACCCACCGGGATTTCTCACCACAGATGAACATGGTTTGATTGCAGAGAGAATATATCCATCAAGAGCACCATTGGTCGATAATGTGTGGAGTAAGCTGAAATACAGCCATGTGTCCAAGTCTGACCCTGCCCAGTATATAGGGACTGATCTTCTTCCCCCATGGCCTATCATCCACAACATTATCGCTCACTCTGTGGCAGCTAGGGAGGGGAGTCCGGGGAGTGTGACCAAGAGGGATTTGAACTTTTTCCTCTCTATGGTTCAAGATCCCCCAATTCATCTTGGTTTAGTCATACTGAAAAACCTACAGAAGATGACCTCCAACAAACAAATCAAGACTATCCATGGAGGTGCCTACATCACAAGGCTAGCTCGCCATTTTGGCATTGATCCGGTGGGTGCTCATTGAACCATTGCCCAGTCCACTCAACTGCTCTCCCAAAAAACCTTGAGGATCTAGATTTGGAGGCAAAGGTAAATTTTCCAACAAACACTACCCTTTTCATAGTGAATGTATAACAGACTAGTTGAGATTCTAACAATCTAGGTTTGATTTTGTGCAAGTTTGGATTGCCTACTAGTCTAGTTTTGTTTGTGCATTGGCCTGATCTAACTAAGGCTTTTGATATTGATCATGTCTGTGATTGGTGGTTAAGGTGAATGGTGTGCTAAACATTTTTGGCCTCCCTCCTCCTCTTACAACAGATGAGGCAAATGCATCGGGGGCATGTTGTTGAGAAAATGGTCGAGGAGACTCCGGAACAACCTGCACAACCTCACAAATCTACGACTCAAGTCGGACCATCCATCGACACATACTTATCCCATTTGGAGGCATTGGGTCGGCATAATGCCCAAAATGTGGAGCAAAATTCACTCATTCTCTCCCGCCTTGACCGAGATAAGGAAACTTGACACCACATCATCTAATGCAACCATCACATCATGAGGTACTTGAGGATTGACTACAAAAAAATCTCCACTGCCTTGGGAACTATCTCCTAAGCCAACCGAGGAAAGCAATGAAGAGGACAATGGCACAGATGAGGAAGAGGGCAGTGAAGAAGAAGAGTGCAATGACGATGAGCCAAACGAGGAAAGCAATAAAGAGAACAATGGCACTGACGAGGAAGAGGGCAGTGACCATAGCGAGGGCAATGAAGATGATCCAACCAAGGAAAAGAGTGGAGATGACAAGGGCGCCGACAATGAAAAGGGCAGTAAAAAGGATGACGGGCACACTGAAGATGACAAAAGCAATAAAGATAAGCCAACCAAAAAAGTAATGAAGAGGACAACGGCACTGACAAGGAAGAAGGGCAGTGAAGATGAGCCTTAGCACTTAATTATGTGTGTTTGCGTTTGTGCTTGTGTATGATGATGCACCAGTGTGGACTACAGGCAGCTAAACTTAAGCATTAATTAGACAGATTTAAATCGTGTTATGGATGGTTGTTGAATTAGAAAGATGTAATTCTTTGGCTGCTTTTTACTTTTGTTTACAGGGTATTTGATATGATGTACTGCTAGCTTTGTTCCTACTTAAGTCATGACATGTTATTTCAATTTGTAAACAATTTATGCTATGAAACATCCACATTTCATAGGTGTGAGATTTTCAACTCCAAGCGTGAGAATGACTTTGATTTAACGAGCAACATGTGCAAAAACATTGCTTCAATTTAATTTCAATTTTTACAAATTTTATGTGATGGTCGATATTTGTTTCCAATTAATGTTAATTTTTTGGATTACTACTAATATAAATACTATACAACTAGTTTAAGTTCGTGGAGACAAAATCTCATATTCTATATATTAGGGTGGCTTATTATGTGCCATCTTCCTATGATTTTTGACATGTCATTGTCCAAAATACGATGTATCATCCATAAACACAAAGATTAATCATGTTTCTTCGACTTGTACCATTATTACTCCAAGTTGAACCACAAGTCCGAATGTTCAACCAGAACTTGTACCTATATGCTATGATACAACTATAAGTTGTACCTACACTTTCAAAAAATCCCTTTGTGGTACAATCCAAACTTGTGCCAATACTATAGAGTACAACTAGTAGTTGCACCTATACTTTCCAAAAAATTCCTCTATGGTTGATAGCATCGTATTTGCACATGTTTGCACTATTGTTTCCTGACCATTTTAGCTCGAATTTGTGCTTTCTTGGCCTATTTTACGCTAGGTTGTGTTGTTTTGTCGTATCTCAGATCCTAGCAAGTAAGGGGATGCATAGGCGCAAGTTTCGGGTCATTTGGAGGTCAGTTGGCGATTCAAGATGCAAATTATGGGCATCCCCTACCCAATTACGGGCGTAATTGCTTCTGCCCTGACCGTAAATACAATGCCGAGCCAAATCCCTGATAATGTCTGTCGCAGAGCAAATTATGGGCAAGAACAAAATGAAATACGGTCGTAATTCCACAAATACAGGCAGTAATTGGGTAATTACGACCGTAATTACATCCCTCAGTGTTAAGTGAAACGCGCATTTTGGGAGAAATACGGGCAGACCATGTTTACAACCGTAATTCAGCCAGTATTTCGCCCAGAATCGGGTTTTTGAGGCAGATTCGAGCCAAAGAGAGGGAATCGAGTTTTTGAGCAAAAAACAGAGCTTTAAAGAGAGAAAGTGCGAAGAACAAACCCTAGGAGCTATTTGGAGTGGATTTCTCACCATTGAAGCCCAGATTGCATCCCCAAGAGTGAAGATCGACATCCCTGAGCAGATTAACTCCATCTTTATGAGTATGACTGCTTTGATTTCTATTTTCCTCTCTCTCTATGGAGTAGAACCTTCTTTCACTTGGGTATGAAGAACACTAGTTCCATGTGTTAGGAATCTTGATTGTAATGACTTGGGATTGATATACTGATTGGTTATAATCGATTGATGCATGATTCATTGAGTCAATTGAAGTCTAATCATATTTTCTTGATTTCTGCTGCAACCTGAGATAGATAGAATCAGATTAGGTTGTTAGTGCTTCATCAATCGGTAGTGGTAGATTGGTTATACGAGAGTTAATCGATTTACTGCTTTGTACTGGAACCCAATTCCAGTAGTGGAGTTCTGTGCTTAATTCCTCAGCAGTCTATCCCGGTGAAGGTTAGTCGCCTGCCGGTTAGCCTGTCTGAGAGGGCTTGGTCAGCTTAAGAGATTCCAAGCTACTGTCGGATCTTCCGCAGTTTAATCATCAGTTAATCAACCCAGGGTAATTACAACCTCGACCTAACTAAGGAGCTACGGGGACTCATTCCCGAGTGACTCTTCCCTTGCTAAAGAACTTTGAACCATTTCCTGCTTTCTTACTGCTTTTAGGTAAAATCACAATCACTCGAATTAGTTTTCTAGATAATAAATAATCATGGAGTAGTCAGTAGATCTAGGCCCCGGGTTGACAAATAGAGCTTGCCACTTACTGCATTTCCGGACTGCGATTACACTTGGTCGTAGTTTGGTGTTGTGTTTTAGCGTGTCAAGTTTTTGGCGCCGTTGTATGGATGGTGAATGGTTTTGAATGTTTTCCTCACTAGGGGCCTAGTCCACTGTCCGAATTTTTTGATTCGAGGGCCCTGAGTGGGGGTGATTGTGTACTCACCATTGACAAAATTCCATGTATGTTGTTGTGTTTTTGTTGCCTTTTGGTTGCAGGACCATGAACACTTACCTAAACATGCTCGACCCTGACCAGAAGAAGACTCTGCGGGAAATCTGACGCCGCAAAGTCTATGAGCACCATTACCTCGATTTTGAGGTCTTCGAGGAGCTGGGTGCTCATGAGGCAATGGAGGCTGATGTCCGTGCTTACTCCTGGTGCCGCCTCCTCTGCCTCGCTGAGCTGATTTATCACGAGCTCTTCTGGGAGTTCTATGTCAGCTTCGTGCACTTCGAGACCCACGCGGGCGCTCACAGCAACGCCATCCACTTCAGGCTTGGCGGGGAGTCTTATTCCCTCAGCTATGATGACTTCGGTCGGGCCCTGGGGCTCCTTCCACCATTTGCCTGCCACCTCGCCATCGAACAAAAGAACTGTCCTATCTTCCGGACTAGCGTTTCTTCGAGAGGATCTGCTTCCCGGAGTTCGCGGGCGCTGTGTTCACACCGGGTTCGACCACTAATACTCAGCTCGCCCAGAGTGGCGCATCCTCAACCAGCTCTTGGGGAAATCCTACACCCCCAGCGGTGGCTCAGCCAGTCATCTCCAGCTCCGCACCTTCCATTTCCTGCACTCCATGAGCCAGGAGGAAGACAATCTCCACTTGGCCTCTCTCCTCGCCAGGACCATCACCAAGGCTTCTCGTTGCGGTCGTGCTCTTGCTTGTGGCCCGGTGGTCACTGCCCTGGCCCTGTACTACAACATCGACCTCTTCGGTTTCACTGCCATCCTGCCACCGACACCCTTCTCCAGGGAAACCCTACGGTGCCAGCGATACTGGAGCGCAACGGGGACGTGACCTAGATTCGGGAACTTCCTCGCCCTGTTCCTCGTGCACCAGAGGGCGATGATCCCCCCGAGGCCGCCACTCGACGTGGACCCCGCCGGACCACACCTTCTGCAGCTGGCACGTCCACTTCTGCTGGCGGCCCGTCTGCTGCTGCCCCCACATCCTACATTGCTAAGCAGCTAGCAGCTATCTCTCGCCAAAACGAGCAGATCCTTGCTGGCCAGGAGCACATCAACGCCCGACTCGACCGTGAGCGTGAAGGTCGCCGCCGCATCATTTCGGCTCAGCATTACATGTGCACTACTAGGACATGGACCCTGCTGCTGTTAGCTACCCTTGGGAGACTTCCCCTAGGCATGAGGATCTCTACCTGCCTCCAGCTGGCGATGGTGGCGACGAGAACTAAGCTGGCTCTGCCTGCTGAACCATCGAGTTGGGCTCTGCATTTGTCTTTCTTTCCAGACTAAGACTTCATTTTGTGTTTCCTTTTCTCTTGTACCGTTTATTTGGATTGTAGACTTGGAACTGTGGTTTCTTTCACCCAATGTGTGTGTGTTTTGATGACTCTAGCTCTGTGCCCGTTGGACTAGTCCTTGTCCAGTCCCCTGCTCTTGACTGGTCCGCCCTCCAGTTACCGTTCCTGACGACTCTTTCACGGTAACATCTTTCCCCTTCCCTCTGGTTCATTGAGGGCAATGTTGAACTTAAGTGTGGGGGGGGGGGGGTACTTTGTATTCATTGGAACGTATATATGTGTGCTTGGAGACTAGTCCGCTGTCCAAATCTTGAGATTTGAGGGCTCCAAGTACTGTTATTTGCTTGATCATAATGGAACTGTGGGTTTAATTGGTGAATTGAATGGCTTTCGAATTAATGCATGACAACTGGAGTGTGACTAGGACAGCCTATAATGATGAATGAGACGTGCAGTAGAATTGTGTAGGGGTTCAGTTTTTCAACTGTTTTCTTACCAACTGTGACTTGGATTGATCACTTGCTCTTGATAGTCATTTATGCATCTAGTTCAGGGAATCAGAATGAGAGATAGAGCATATAGGTAGCCATGTGAGATTTGAGCCTGCTCGTTTCTTTCTTGTGCGATAGATCCCTCTTCCATGATGTGTGGCATTCACGTTGTCACTAATTAGGATGATGGAGGCATAGGAATAGCCCATGACCAAATTGACTGCCCCTGTGTGTCATACCCCCTAGTCAGTCCCTTTGAGCCGTGTCGCTTTCTTTTGGTCTACAATGGAAAATCACCATTTTGCATCTTTTAGAAGGTTCCACAGATTGGTTTTTGCATGTTCTCTGCTATTCTGCTAAAAATAATGTGAGGGTTTGTAACACCCTACCCTATACGTATTACCTAATCATATTGTTCATACAATTGCAGCGGAATTAATCTCGGGTGTTACATTAATTATCAAAATTTATCCAAATAAAATTTCGACATAAATTACTCGCGTAATGGGCTAACCGTTCTTGCAACTAGACCTGCAAAATAATTCATCCAAATCCGTGCATTCAATGACTAACATATATACTCACAACCATATACATTGGCTTCCACAGCCATAGTCACAGTTTACATACTCCACATCTGCATACCATACTTATACATGCCATAATCATCACAACTTACACAATTACACAACTATACACATATCATCAACTTTCCACTCCTGTGGATATCTCACACTACATCAGAAGCTAGTATGCACATGAAAAACGTTCTCAAAACATTTTTTACAAAAAGGTGTGGATCACTGGCCAAAATCCCGAGTAGTAGTCCAAGCACAGAATAATTGAAGACCATACCTCATCTTGACTTCAACTCTAGCTCCTCTCCCACCTAACACCTATCTACTGCTGCTGCTGATGATCTACTTACACATAGCATAAGCAGAGAAAAAGGATAAAGAGGGTCAGCTCATAGCTGAGTGAGATAATCATAGCATCGTGAGTTCATAACAGAGCATACCCCTACCATACATCTAGCAAACAAGCCAAAACACTAGGATCGGACCTCAGCCATCCTCATGTCCCAATGGGCAAAAGACTCAACGACCTTGACTTATGCATATGCATCTTATCATGTTTTAATCATAGGCGCCTGGCTACTCCCATGCCAATTACTCTCCCGGGAATACGGACCAAACATCTCGTGGATGTGGTCATATCGGACCTGACACCACTATGGGTGTGGTCATATCGGACTCAACACCACTCTGGGTGTGGTCATATCTCATGATGAATCAACGGTCAACACCACATCAGGGGTGTGACATAACATATCAAAACGGAGTAATAGCATGGGGAGCCCTAATTACTATGTAATTGACCATGAGACCAAAACAGTGTTATTTGGTAATCTTATACATGATCCATATCTCATCTTGCTTACTCATAATTCGTTACTTACACATGTACTTGACCCGGCCACAATTGGCTCAACATAGGTAAATCAGGAGTGCACTTCATCGGGATAAACCCTCGTGCAAGTCATCCTCCTTAAATATCATAATATCACCATGAGATATATATTTTCCCACTTGTGCATCCAAATACAACAATCATGAACAATCATACCCTATCACCTTTTCGAACCATCATAAGGCATATCAACAGTCAAACCCACAATTTGCAACATATACACAATCATCAGCATAAGCCAGGTCCATATCGATTAGGGCAAGTCAATAATATCATATAGCAGTCCAGGGTTCATCATATAGCACAAAAGTCCGTACACCCCTAATCATGCCATTCTAGTTCACCTAGGTCAATTCTAAGCATCAATATAATTATCGTGATACGACAAACCCGGTATGCCGTGCTAATCCCTCACCAGTTCTGGTCGTTTAACACCGGTTCTAGCCTCCCGTACTAAAACGTCAATTTCACGAACGAACCCCGAATTAAAATCCGAGACCGTCCTAATATCCCCTGCAGTATCCCCATCAATATTAGTTCTAGGCTCCGGGTCAAATTCTCGATAAAAACACATCAAACCCTGGCCGGAGCTAAATTCAGCGATTTGGACCCCGGCCTAAATAATAGCCGAAATTCATGGATTAAAACTAGAGGATTGATTACCTCGCTGCAGGAAGCTCGTATATGAAATTTGGGCTCAATCCGGCTTTCAGATACTCCGAAACCCTAATTTGGCTTATCGGGAATTCAAGAAATTCCTGAACCAAAAACTCGTTTTATAGCTCTAAATCGATAAATCATGATGTATAGATGAATTAGGCATTACTTACGGGATTTTTGGATTACTAGGGCTCAAGGTTGGAGCTCTCAAATTTTCCTCTGTCGCTCCCCTGAACTTGTCCGCTCGCTCTGCTCTCGGTCGGAATAAAAGGAAAAGAACGAGAAGATGGAAATGTAAAGGTCGGGGATATTTAAATGAATTTTGCGTCCCGACCGCTTTATATATATATATATATATTATATATAATTAATACGTATACTTATCCGATCGATCGATAATCCGATTTTCGCCGAAATACTATCAAAACGCTCGATTTTAAATCGGGAACTTTCTAGCAATCGAAATATGGGTTTTGCCGGAACGGGATGTTACAATTCTCCCCTCCTTAAAAGATTTCGTCCCCGAAATCTAACCTCGAGTTAATACTATGCATCTGTCCGTTCCCCTCCTAACATATACTACCACGTATCTTGTTACTACCTAACTCTTAGGTTAGGAGATCTGAAGAACATAAATAAACACATAACACCTCAAGTTCCCAATATAAGGTTTCAAAAACCTATACTGGGTTATCACAACATAAGCACATCAACAAGTTCAAAAGCATAATTCACTAAACCAAGTTATTAACCTGCAAGGTAGATTGCCACTAACACAAGGTTATATGAACCTACAAAATGGTTACCACAACATCATCAAGATTCGTATCTCTATTCAAATATCTACAACCGCAACTCATCATGTCATCATAGTCTAAACTCAATTGCATTGCATAGCTATCCACCATGCTTCTCGATTGGTTAGTAGGATTTCTAGAACAACTTCTGTGCGAGCTACAAGGAAATATTGGCCATAACTTGATCCACACACCATTAAAACTTTCTCCGAAATTATAACTTGTAAAACAAGATAAAAACTCAACAAAATTTTCAAAATCTCTTAAACCATAAAATTTTCAAGATTCCTTCAAATACTCAAAATCATGCTTAACCATATGCAACTGACTATGCAACACATCATCACCTTTGGTCCGAATCCTGAAAAGTTTAGTGCAAGTACAGGTATGGAGTACTCTCTCCCCTTTCGAGGGTGATCAGTCCTCAAGAGTGAAAGTAACATACCCATAATGCAGAAAACAAACCAGCTCTGATACCAAACTGTAACACCCTACCCTATACGTATTACCTAATCATATTGTTCATACAATTGCAGCGGAATTAATCTCGGGTGTTACATTAATTATCAAAATTTATCCAAATAAAATTTCGACATAAATTACTCGCGTAATGGGCTAACCGTTCTTGCAACTAGACCTGCAAAATAATTCATCCAAATCCGTGCATTCAATGACTAACATATATACTCACAACCATATACATTGGCTTCCACAGCCATAGTCACAGTTTACATACTCCACATCTGCATACCATACTTATACATGCCATAATCATCACAACTTACACAATTACACAACTATACACATATCATCAACTTTCCACTCCTGTGGATATCTCACACTACATCAGAAGCTAGTATGCACATGAAAAACGTTCTCAAAACATTTTTTACAAAAAGGTGTGGATCACTGGCCAAAATCCCGAGTAGTAGTCCAAGCACAGAATAATTGAAGACCATACCTCATCTTGACTTCAACTCTAGCTCCTCTCCCACCTAACACCTATCTACTGCTGCTGCTGATGATCTACTTACACATAGCATAAGCAGAGAAAAAGGATAAAGAGGGTCAGCTCATAGCTGAGTGAGATAATCATAGCATCGTGAGTTCATAACAGAGCATACCCCTACCATACATCTAGCAAACAAGCCAAAACACTAGGATCGGACCTCAGCCATCCTCATGTCCCAATGGGCAAAAGACTCAACGACCTTGACTTATGCATATGCATCTTATCATGTTTTAATCATAGGCGCCTGGCTACTCCCATGCCAATTACTCTCCCGGGAATACGGACCAAACATCTCGTGGATGTGGTCATATCGGACCCACCACTGCCGGTGTAGTCATATCGGACCTGACACCACTATGGGTGTGGTCATATCGGACTCAACACCACTCTGGGTGTGGTCATATCTCATGATGAATCAACGGTCAACACCACATCAGGGGTGTGACATAACATATCAAAACGGAGTAATAGCATGGGGAGCCCTAATTACTATGTAATTGACCATGAGACCAAAACAGTGTTATTTGGTAATCTTATACATGATCCATATCTCATCTTGCTTACTCATAATTCGTTTCTTACACATGTACTTGACCCGGCCACAATTGGCTCAACATAGGTAAATCAGGAGTGCACTTCATCGGGATAAACCCTCGTGCAAGTCATCCTCCTTAAATATCATAATATCACCATGAGATATATATTTTCCCACTTGTGCATCCAAATACAACAATCATGAACAATCATACCCTATCACCTTTTCGAACCATCATAAGGCATATCAACAGTCAAACCCACAATTTGCAACATATACACAATCATCAGCATAAGCCAGGTCCATATCGATTAGGGCAAGTCAATAATATCATATAGCAGTCCAGGGTTCATCATATAGCACAAAAGTCCATACACCCCTAATCATGCCATTCTAGTTCACCTAGGTCAATTCTAAGTATCAATATAATTATCGTGATACGACAAACCCGGTATGCCGTGCTAATCCCTCACCAGTTCTGGTCGTTTAACACCGGTTCTAGCCTCCCGTACTAAAACGTCAATTTCACGAACGAACCCCGAATTAAAATCCGAGACCGTCCTATTATCCCCTGCAGTATCCCCATCAATATTAGTTCTAGGCTCCGGGTCAAATTCTCGATAAAAACACATCAAACCCTGGCCGGAGCTAAATTCAGCGATTTGGACCCCGGCCTAAATAATAGCCGAAATTCATGGATTAAAACTAGAGGATTGATTACCTCGCTGCAGGAAGCTCGTATATGAAATTTGGGCTCAATCCGGCTTTCAGATACTCCGAAACCCTAATTTGGCTTATCGGGAATTCAAGAAATTCCTGAACCAAAAACTCGTTTTAAAGCTCTAAATCGATAAATCATGATGTATAGATGAATTAGGCATTACTTACGGGATTTTTAGATCACTAGGGCTCAAGGTTGGAGCTCTCAAATTTTCCTCTGTCGCTCCCCTGAACTTGTCCGCTCGCTCTGCTCTCGGTCGGAATAAAAGGAAAAGAACGAGAAGATGGAAATGTAAAGGTCGGGGACATTTAAATGAATTTTGCGTCCCGACCGCTTTATATATATATATATTATATATATATATTATATATATAATTAATACGTATACTTATCCGATCGATCGATAATCCGATTTTCGTCGAAATACTATCAAAACGCTGGATTTTAAATCGGGAACTTTCTAGCAATCGAAATATGGGTTTTGCTGGAACGGGATGTTACAGGGTTGGAGGTAGTTCTTAAAAGTTGGGCATTTGTTTGAAAAGTGTGCAGAGGTGGCGGTTCTCTCAAGAAATGAAAATAGAAGGGAAAAAAATGAATTAAAGCAAAAGAGAGCCATCACCAAAAATCTGAATAGTTCCCATTAAGTAGTGTTTCTTAGCAGTCTGGCTGAGAAATACTTACATTATTGTGACCTCCTTCGCTCTTGTGCTCTAAAGAACTCGAGTAATGCAGAATGGCAGAAAGAAAGTAAGTGGTTTGATTGACTGTGATTGTGTTGGGTTTGGAACTGTGGAACCTTCTACTATGAATACTTCCACCACCTAAAAGGCCTTTTCCCCATGTCCAAGACCCTAGCCAGTCACTTGAACCTGTGTCTAATACCTCCGGATTAGTTAGCGGTGACATCCCGTGTGTGAACTCTAACATTTAGAGGTTGCCATCATGGTGAAGAGACGTTAGGATTTGAGAGAATAAGCATGCGCATATTTCGCATCAAATTGTCCTTACCCCACTGGTCGAGAGTGAGTGATTCATTTCCTTGGTCTTTATGCTCTCTACCCCGGTGAGGACCTAGATGGCTCGGTCTTGATTCTGATGTCTTGAGTTTGATGCCTGCGATGACTGTCTTGGTCAAGTGTTTGAGTCAAGTCTATGTTGGTTGGTGAACAGAAGGGAGACTCTTCCTTTACCCGATTTTGCTGCACTCGAATGTCCTCTGTGGTGGTTGTCTAGGTTGCGGTTGAAGTTGTCCATGTGTTAATGATCAAAAGCCAGTATGATTCACGTATTCTGTGCTGATATGATATGTCCCCAAGGGTTGCAGCTTACCTTGTATTTGATTTGGTTTGCTTGGGGACAAGCAAACGGTTAAGTGTGGGGGAATTTGATAGCATCGTATTTGCACATGTTTGCACTCTTGTTTCCTGACCATTTTAGCTCGAATTTGTGGTTTCTTGGCCTATTTTACGCTAGGTTGTGTTGTTTTGTCGTATCTCAGGTCCTAGCGAGTAAAGGGATGCATAGGCGCAAGTTTCAGGTCATTTGGAGGTCAGTTGGCGATTCAAGATGCAAATTACGGGCATCCCCTCCCCAATTACTGGCGTAATTGCTTCTGCCCTGAGCGTAAATGCAATGCCGAGCCAAATCCCTGAGAATGTCTGTCGCAGAGCAAATTACGGGCAAGAGCAAAATGAAATACAGTCGTAATTCCACAAATAGTGGCAGTAATTGGGTAATTACGACCGTAATTACATCCCTCAGTGTTAAGTGAAACGCGCGTTTTGGGAGAAATACGGGCATACCATGTTTACGACCATAATTCAGCCCGTATTTCGCCCAAAATCAGGTTTTTGGAGGCAGATTCGAGCCAAAGGAGAGGGAATCGAGTTTTTGAGCAAAAAACAGAGCTTTAGAGAGATTAAGTGTGAAGAACAAACCCTAGGAGCTATTTGGGGTGGATTTCTCACCATTGAAGCCCAGATTGCATCCCCAGGAGTGAAGATCGACATCCCAGAGCAGATTATCCCCATCTTTATGAGTATGACTGCTTTGATTTCTGTTTTCCTCTCTCTCTCTATGGAGTAGAACCTTCTCTCACTTGGGTATGAAGAACCCTAGTTCCATGTGTTAGGAATCTTGATTGTAATGACTTGGGATTGATATACTGATTGGTTATAATCGATTGATGCATAATTCATTGAGTCAATTGAAGTCTAATCATCTTTTCTTGATTTCTGCTGCAACCCGAGATAGATAGAATCTGATTAGGTTGTTAGAGCTTCATCAATCGGTAGTGGTAGATTGGTTATACGAGAGTTAATCGATTTACTCTTTTGTACTGGAACCCAATTCTAGTAGTGGAGTTCTGTGCTTATTGCCTCAGCAGTCTATCCCAGTGAAGGTTAGTCTCCTGCCGGTTAGCCTGCCTGAGAGGGCTTGGTCAACTTAAGAGATTCCAAGCTACTGTCGGATCTTCCGCAATTTAATTAACAGTTAATCAACCCAGGGTAATTACAACCTCAACCTAAATAAGGAGCTAGGGAAACGAATTCCCGAGTGACGCTTCCCTTGCTAAAGAACTTTTAACCATTTTCTTCTTTCTTACTGCTTTTAGTTAAAATCACAATCACTCGACTTAGTTTGCTAGATAATAAATAATCACGGAGTAGGCAGTAGATCTAGGCCCCGGGTTCACAAATAGAGCTTACCACTTACTGCATTTTCGGACTGCGATTACACTTGGTCGCAGTTTGGTGTTGTGTTTTAGCGTGTCAATGGTCGAACCTAAATTTGGACCTATACAATGACACAACTTTAAATTGTACCTACACTTTATAACAAATCCTTCTTTGGTACAACTCAGAGTTGTACCTACGTTATGGTACGAGTTTAAGTGCTACCTATACTTTCCAACAAATCCTTCTATGGTATAACCAAAACTTGTACCTATACGTTATGGTACAAGTTTAAGATGTACCTACACTTTCTAGAGTTGTACCCATAACTATGGTACAACTTAAATTGGTACCTACACTTTTCCAAAAAATCCCTCTATGGTACAACCTAAACTTGTACCTGATTACCTTTAGGACGATACAACTTTAAGTTGTGCCTACACTTTCTAATAAATCCCTCTAGGGTACAACTCAAAACAATACCTATACTTTATGGTACAACTTTAAGTTGTACCTACACTTTCAAACAAATCCCGCTATGGCATAACCCAAACTTGTACCTATACCATGGTACAAGTTGAATTGTACCTACACTTTCTAACAAATCCCTCTATGGTACAACTCAAAACAGTACCTATACTTTGTGGTAAAACTTTAAGTTGTACCTTCTAACAAATCCTTCTATGGTACAATCCAAACTTGTACCTATATTATGTACAACTTTAAGTTGTACCTACACGTTTTTAACTTTTTTTTTGTTGACAAGTCTCTTTTTTTCCGTTGAATCAGTAACTTTTATTGCCAATAAGAAACCATTACAACGAAGCGGGATCCCATGATACCGAGGGTAGAAGAACAAGCTCGCTAACTACTCTTTTCCTCTACGAGCCTACGTACAGTGTAAGGACCCAAAAAAAAACTATAAGTATCCAAGTCTCGTAAGCCCATCACGAATTGCCAAGTTCCCACATGTTAGGAATTAAATGCAATCAGAATACATCATACTAGTGCATGCCATTTCCCTACCTGAGTGTTGCTGCAGACTATAGTGCTCACTGCATGTAACATCGTGTCCCAATAAGTGTTTCTCAGCAGCTGGCAATGCATCTGATTAGCAAGCTGGCGCGAGAAAGAGAACTGAAGAAAGAGATGATCTCTATTCTCAGTATCCTTCCCACAGAGAGGTCAGGAGGCATCTTGAACTTTTCCCCACTTCAACAGCTTGTCTCTTGTTACAATGGCCTTTTTTATGAACATCCATGCTATTAAGTTGTATCGAGGAGGACAGACACTGCTCCACACAAGTTTATGCCAAGGAACCTTAGGAACCTTTCTTCTCAACGTCTCTCAAACTCTTCTTACCGGATATACCTGCATCTCTTGCGAATCCCAGAAAATAGTATCATTCTGGATCTGAATCCATGGCAATATAACAGCTCTCAGCTTCAGTATCCGCCTCCATCCCCAGGAACTACTATATTGTACTCTCAGAGACCATAAGTCACCATGCTTGTATTTATATTCATACATCCACGCTACCCAAAGTGCTCCCGACTTCATGAGAAATAACCAAAGCATACGAATCGTGCAAGCCTGATTCCACGCAAGTAAGTCTTTCACTCCCAGACCACCCTCCTGTCTTGGCAGGCAACATCGTCCCAAGCCACTTTAGCCTTACCATCATCTGCTCCATGCCATAAAAAGTAGGAACAGACCTGCTGAATGTGTTTGAGAACCTTTTTAGGGAAAACAAAAAGATGCATCCAATATTGGACAACCCCAAGAAGTACTGAGGTGATCAATTGTAGCCTCCCAGCATAAGTGAGCTTCTTCTCTTTCCAAGATTTAATACACTTTGTAACTTTTTCCACCAAGATGTCGACTTCCTTGGTCGAGAGCTTGCCAGCCATCAAAGGCAATCCCACGTAACGAACTGGCAAAGCACCCTCTTGAAACCTAGAAAGCAGCAGAGCATTATTCTTGTAGCGAATGGAATCTCCACCAAAATAAATCTCACATTTGGCAGGATTATTCTTAAGCCCCAAAATTTGATAGAACTGCTGTAAAACTGCCTTGACCTGCAAAATCGCCAGAGCAGAACCCATACTAAAGACAAGAATATCGTCTGCAAAGCACATAGGGTTTAATGCAAGCCTTCAGCACTGAGGATGGAAGGGAATTACCCCATTCTGCCCCGCAGACATTAACTTGACAGACAAGCCCTCCATTGTGATGGTGAAGAGATATGGCGACAAGGGGTCACCTTGATGTACACCCTTCCTAGCCATAAAGAACCCACATAAGTTGTCATTAACGTTTATACTGTAATGAGCAGTTTGAACACAACTTCTGATCCATCCCAAGAACCTTGCTGGAAAACCCATGGCATTCATCATAAGAAAAGCCCAACCCTGTTATAGCCACTAACCAGTTCTTGTGCTAATATGTTGTCCATGATGCTTCGTCCTTTGATAAAAGCCGACTGGGTATTTCTAATAACAAGAGGCATCACTTCTCTAATCCTCTTAGCTAGGATTTTCATTATTATTTTGTAAAGAAGATTGACACACGAAATAGTCCGAAAGTTCTTCAGAGTATCAGCACCAGAGACTTTTGGAATAAGAGAGACTGTCATAGAGTTTATGCCACTAGGGAGTGTACCTGTTTGGAAGAAGAAGAGGACTCCTCTATTGACATCAGCTCCAATAATGGACCAAGTTCGCTTATAGAAACCAGCAGAGAACCCATCCGACCGTGGAGCCTTTTGGGAATTCATGCTAAATACTACACTTAGCACCTCCTCTGCTGTGATATCCTGGATCAGGGTCTCACATTCAGATGAAGGGATTTGCCTACGGACCAGCTTTACCACCTCTTCCTCACTAGGTTGGATATCTGAGTTTTCCTCTCCCAACGGCTTCTTGTAAATTCCAATAACCTCCTCTATAATTTGATCAGACTGGACAATCTCCTCTCCTGCTTCTGTGATCAGCTTTCTGATAGCTCGTTTATAGTTACGGATCTTCACAGCTTGATGGAAAAAATTAGAACTTTTGTCTCCAACAGATAACCAAGAAACAATTGACTTTTGCCAGCAAAAACTTTCATAGGCTAATATCAGCTTATCATATTGAGCCTGAGTTTGTGAAACCGCCTCAAAATGTTCTGCTGTAGGATCCGTGAAAGCCTTAACTTGTGCTCGCTGCAGCTCATTTTTCAGCTTCCTTAACTTGATCCTGAAGATCCCCATAAACCTCTTTGTTAAATTTCTTCAAAGCTTTTTTCACCTCTCTTAGTTTGCCCTGTACAATCTGTAATGGTGATCTTGAAATATCAATTCGCTAGGCTCCTCTATGTTGGGAACAGCATGTCAATAAACAAGGAAGGAGCTGCAAACCCAAGTTGGTCTCGCACACATGTACAGCCAGCTCCAGCTGGAAGAAGGCACAAATGGAAATAAAAGATTGAGGCAACGGTCACCTCGAGAGAAGAAGGAAAGAAGATCAATTCACCGTCCAAGAATCAATCAAGCAAAATCAAACGAGAAAAGAAGGTTGAGCAAGCAATCAGTAAACACAGTATAAGAGGAGGAGTCGAGGTGCTGTATAAGATAGACTTTTTGGGTGAATCAAAATCAGAGTGCTAAGGTGTGTGAGCAAGATTTTGAGTGAAAAGTCGGCACAGGAGTCGGGGAGATTTCTGGGTATAGGTATTGGGAAATACCAAGGTTCTATCAGCTGGGTAGTTGATAGGTTAATTTCGTCGATTCAGCGGGGAGCTAATCGACTGGGTACTTGAGAGTTTTTGTAACTGTGGGAGCTTCATCGAATCATCCTTAGTGCATCGTCTGAGATCACACAACGTGATACTCGGACCGTGGAATAGTCAGTGTTGAGATCCTTATTCTCTCAACACTGGAAACCACGTAAAAATTCGTGTGTGGTGTCATTTATTAATTCTCTGCGATTTTGGTGTTCTGGCTCTGCTTTTGGTTTCGTTCTTGGTATGTTCTTATGTGTTAAAATGCAGGGGAAGTTTTGATATCAAGAATCAAGCAATCTATAAGCAGGAGGTGTTAGTGATACGGTGAGTTTGGCTGAAGTTTAAAGTGGTGGGCTTTGCAAGAAAGTTACCATCATATTAGTGATCTGGGATTTTCTTAAACGAAGGGTAAGCTAGTTGGGCCCAAATCTCATAAGCCCAGTTCGAGTGATTTGAGTCGTGACTCAAACACGAGAAGCAAAGCATCACTGTTGCATCTTCGATCAAATCAAACAATACATTGGCTGTTCTTTCTCACTTGTTCTCGGCAGAAAAGTCGAAGAGGGGTTTTTTGCAGGAGCAGAATTTGAAGAAACAAAAGGCCGGAAAACTGCAGACTTCGCCTGATCGTCTCGCGCTCGACGCATCAACACTCTACAATTTCCATAAAAACGTGGGTGCTCAGCCCAAAACTCAAAGTATTTGAAGGGCTTGGGTAGAGAATTTACAGGAAGCGTTGTGCTAACCTGCACACCACAGTGATCTGAGAAATTCGAAGGAAAAGACTCCATTCCACAATTCTGAAACTTTTCAACCCAGTCCAAATTCACCAGTGCTCTGTCCAAATTCTTGGCTATAGGATTATTAGCTTGTCTATTAGTCCATATATATTGAGGCCTTGTAGTTTGATAATCCAACCATTCCATATCCCCAATCCACTTACTAAACTCTTCCATACTAGGCATCAAAGACCTTTGATTATATGTTTCTTCTTGGGAACAAACATTATTGAAATCTCCCCCAACAATCCAGGGTCTACCCACAACCTTTAGCCTTGCAATCTCTGCATAGGTACACTGTCGTTCAGCAATCAAGAAGAAACAATCCTTGTCTATATCTTCCACCAAACAATGAACAAAAAAAATTCCTGGCTTGATTACCCTAATTTTGATAGCCGGATCCCAAAATAGCCAAACACGTCCTAGCTTCGAGTCCATACAGTTAAGACATTTCTCCCATCCATCAAAAACCTCGGCCACAACCTCCTTTGCTTTAGCTGCCTTTATTCTAGTTTCAAGTAGTGCAACTACATCTACTTTATATCTACGTAGGACTTGCAAGAAGTCCCTTTGCTTGGGGTTTTTTGAACTCCCTCACATTCCAGAATAGAATTATCATTTTGAGGTAAGAGGTTTCCCTCCACCCTTCTTTGGATCTTTTTTCACCTCCTTTTTCCTTGGAACTTCTGGCATCTTACCTGTCTCTTTGTCACCAAGCTTGCTAAGCACACTGAATGATGAAGCTGAAACCTGTATGGAGCTTGCAGAACTGCCTTGAGACCAGACTCTAGGTTTAGCCCCATTAACCACTCTTTGGAACTCATCCTCCGAGGGTAGCTTAAGCGACGAAGAGTCTGCCACCACCTGAAATGAAGCCTCCAAGTTCTGCGAAACAATCCGTACTCCATCTAGCATTGTTGGAATAGAAAATATAGTCATCAACTGAGGATCAACATCAGAACTCACCACTTCCTTACCCTTTCCACTGCCCTCTTGACGATCCTTAACAACAGTCTGAGTTATCACCTTCTCAACCTTATCTCTCTGTTCACGATTTATAGCTGAAACATCCTTGGCAACTTGCTCCGGCTTAGCTACCCACTGCTTTCCCTAGTGAGATGCACATGACCCTGCTATCCCAAATAGATGGCAAACATGACACACTGGAGTCAAGTCTCTTTGTAAGTGAATTTATTTGAAGATTTAACGTGTTACTATTTAAAATAGTTAAATCTAGTCTAAAAAACCCTTCTCAATGCATCCTCCTAGCTCGATTTGTCTTTATATTTGTAGTTGGCTTTTGGTCACTATGTGAACATGATCATCTTTGTTGTATTAATAATTTCAATCATCTTTGGAACAAAACATGCTAATTTAAGCTATTTTATTTTGAAATATATGTATTGATTTTTATAGTATTGAAAATAAGTTTAAATGGTTCTTACATAAAAAAGATTGCGAATAATTTAAGTATTTTCTTCATCAGTGTATATGTGTAGGAAAAAAAATAATTCGCCCCCCCCCCTAATTGAAATTCCTGGTTCCATGGCCAACAACTTCAACATTCATTTTTAGGGTGACTGATTGACGAAGAGGGGAACCCTAACGTTCCTTTAGCTTTTGAAGAAGGAGGTGGATCTCCATGCAGATGACAAATGCTCTAGTGGTTGTTCATGTCAGTTTCATGACCATCGGTTGAATCAGTTTCATCCCACTTGCTTGACCGGGCCAACGGGGTAAATCGGGTTGACAACCTTGGAAAGAAGAAGAAGAACTAATGAGAAATAATTTCATAAAGGAAAGAAAAATAAGTAAACAATTGAAATGCTATCAAAATATTAATCAATTGTTAAACAATTCTTAATTATTAAAAACTCCTTATGTTACTGTTTTGAAATCCTTCTTTTTTAATATCTTCATTAATATATCTTAACTAAAGAACAGAAAAGAGTATGCGAATCTCAACAAGTATATACTTCTTTATGCCACATTTGAGTTCACCAGCAGCAATGCTATATATTCTTCAGTATTTTAAGGAAAAGAAGAAGAGTTAGGCCGACTGATTTCTCTTAATTAATGCAGTATCATCATTAAGAAAATAAATTAGATGATATAATCCCATTAGTATTAGATTAATCAATACTCGGTTCTCAATGTAATATAAAAAAATTAACTAAGAGATTATGTAATCTATGAATCTTCACGATTCAATATTAACGCTTGATTAAGTACAAAAGAATTTCGTGAGGACATGTTGTCCTGAACTCATAAAGGACAAACAATTGATTCTGGTATTCGGGTCTAAATATGGAGACGATTATATGTCCCTAACATTAAGGATGCTGTTCATTTTTTCGTCCCCAAACGAATAGAGGATGAAACCTATTGGCATAACACTCGGGGTCGATGTTTGTCGTCTGCAGAAGATTTGAAGAAGAAAAAACATTATTTCTCAGACGACATTTATCATCCTTTGTCTTCTTCATATTACTCTATTTCTGGAGTCATAATTTTCTATGAAAAACTACCGAACTCAATCATATCACTTGTTGCCATTAGTCTTCAATTTTCTGTTGACGTCTATTCTGTATAGCTACTCAAATTGGATCGGTGATTGATGTTAGAAACGGAACAACAACAAGATGAGGATACCGAATCTGGAGCTGAGTCGCGGACTAGGTCGCTTTCTTTAAGACGTTCGCGGCACTGCCCTCGATGCGCACGGCAGACTATCAACCGGTCGTCTCCAGGATAAAACAGCTCCTCTGTGTACTCGCGGTTTTGTGCGAAAACCGGAGCTCTCTGAACACTCTCTCTATTGTGTTTATGCTCGTTGTTGTGTGTTTAGAGGGGCTGGGGAGGCGGCTATTTATAGGAGCCGAACCCCTAGGAATATACCCTCTTGCTTGGGGAATAAGTCGGATTAATTAAGGAAGATAATTACTTCCTTAATTAAAACCGTCGGTTAGGATAAATCCTGCGGAGATTATCCTTCGAATATTCCTTTTCAATCGATTATCCCTTGGAATATTCCTCAGAGTAACCGATTAATAATTAATTTCGTTCGGAATTTCTCCAAAAAATATGTATATAGTCTCAAGTGATCCATCCATCCAACCAACCGACCGACCGACCGACCGGCCGGTCGGACGGACGGACGGCGCGCGCGTGTGTGGTGGTCCGTTAGGTCCTCCCTCTCCCACAAAAGTGGGTCACCCCAAGGGGCATGCCCTTAGGAGAGAGGCTCCTATCTTTATAATCACTTCACCAAGTAAAACTACCAATGTGGTAGTTTTTCCACTTGAGACTCTATAGCTTTCAAAGCTATTCATACACATTTCCAACAATCCCCCACTTGAATAGTTTTGAAACTATCTCTGAGCATCAACAGTTCCATAAGATCGGGCATAAGCTAAGGTATCGCGAAGATTTGAACCTTAGCGTAGTGGTTACACTTCCGATTTCATAAGGGTGACTCGTAGTCTTGAACCCTATCTCAGACAGTGTAGCACACCGGATCTTTTCATTGAGTTGTGTTCTCTTCTTAGCCCGTGCGTTTATGGCCTTGCACGTTACCCTGGTTTAGTGAACGCTCTAGCAACTTTGTGCCTCTCAAAGTTCCATAGGGAGCGGCCCCACTCCCACATTCACATAGGTGAGTCTATCAGGAGTACCCCCAAAGTAAAGTACTCCACCCCACATAGGGTATAGATCTCATTAAGAGTTATTAACTCAACCTCCATTGCTTTGGGATTCATGCTTCATTATGCATGAACTTTTCGCATACTACTCATGACTTGTTATTACCCATTGAACCCATTTCTTGGGATCTCCAGTCTATTGGGTCGGGTTACCATCACTTGTAGTCCGTGGTTCGGTAGGCATAAGTCCCATACCCTTGGCGGTATTCTGGACTTTCTCTCTAGGTAATCCTTTCGTCAAAGGATCAGCTAGATTCTGTTCGGATCTTATATGATCCACCCTCACTGCTCCTATCGTTAGGAGTTCTCTAACAGTACTGTGCTTACGACGAATCTGTCGTTTCTTTCCGTTATAGAACCGGTTCTCAACTTTAGCGATAGCTGCGGTACTATCACAATGTATCAATACCGGAGGGACCGGGCTTTCCCATAGGGGAATCTCTGACAACAATCCTCTCAACCAACTTGCTTCTTCACTAGCCGTTGCTAGTGCTATCATCTCTGATTCCATAGTTGATTGAGCTAGGATTGTTTGTTTCTTTGACTTCCAAGACACAGCTCCACCAGCGATGTTAAAAACATATCCGCTGGTTGCCTTGGAGTCATCTGATAGGGTATTCCAATCCGCATCACTATACCCTTCTAGTACAGCGGGAAACCTTTGATAGTGTATACCAAGGTTTGCTGTTCTCTTGAGGTATCTCATGACCCTCTCTATAGCATTCCAATGCTCTCTACTAGGACAGCTGTTAAACCTGCCAAGCAATCCCACGACATATGCAATGTCTGGTCGAGTGTAATCCGCAGCATAACGGAGACTGCCAATGATGCTAGCATATTCTGTTTGTCTTACACTGTCTCCAGTGTTCTTGAATAGCTTTACACTAGCATCATACGGAGTACACGCAGGTTTACAGTCGAAATAGTTATACTTCTTCAAGATCTTCTCTATGTAACTAGATTGATCTAGAGAATAACCATTTGCTGTTCTAGTTATCTGGATTCCAAGCATAAACTTTGCTTCTCCCAGATCTTTCACCTCAAAGCTCTCTTTTAACATGGCTTTCGCTTCATTGACCACGTGAATATTTGTACCAAATATCAACATGTCATCTACATACAAACATATGATAGTGCAAGTGCTATTCTCTGTCTTGCAGTAAATACACTTGTCACTTTCATTCACCTTAAAGCCATGTGAGAGAACGAGAGTGTCAAACTTCTCATGCCACTGCTTTGGAGCCTGTTTCAAACCATATAGTGATTTGTCCAACTTACAGACTTTCGAGGCATGTTCAGGGATAACAAACCCTTCTGGTTGTTCCATATAGATTTCTTCATCTAGATCACCGTTCAAAAAAGCAGTCTTAACATCCATTTGGTGTACCACGAGATTGTTCAAGGCAGCAAGAGCAATCATGACACGAATGGATGTTATTCTAGATACTGGTGAATAGGTGTCGAAGAAATCTATATTCTCTCTCTGCCTGTAGCCCTTGACTACTAGGCGAGCTCGGAACCTTTCGATTGCACCATCAGGTTTCCGTTTCGTTTTTAGAACCCATTTATTACCTAAGACTTTGCAGCCAGGAGGTAAGTCTGTTAGATGCCAAGTCTTATTAGCCTCTAACGATTCCATTTCATCTATAACGGCCTCATTCCAAAAGTCTGCATCTATGGAAGTTAGTGCTTCCTGCAAACTTTTTGGATCCTCTAGGGTGTATACTGTAGTAAAGTCATCACCAAAATCTTTAGAGATTCTAGCTCTTTTACTTCTTCTGAGTTCATCCTCAGATCCAACACCCCCACTTGTTCCGTTATCTCTAATAGCGGGTAGTACATTACCCCCACTATTTCTCGTTTTAAATGGAAATCGTGTCTCAAAGAAATCAGCATCAATGGATTCTATTACTGTACGAGCATTCAAATCATAGAATCTATATGCCTTACTATTGGCCGCATAGCCAACGAAGACACATTCATATGCTCGACTAGCCAACTTAACCCTCTTAGGATCAGGAATTCTTACGTAGGCCAAACAACCCCACGTTCTTAAATAGGACAGATTAGGTGGCTTATTCTTCAAGATCTCATAGGGTGATTCTTTTCTATTTGTTTTTGGAAGACGATTTAGCACATAGCAAACCGTCAACAAAATATCACCCCACCAAGAAGAAGCAGCTCCAGAATTGAGCATAATAGCCACAACTAATTCTGTAAATGTCCTATTTTTCCGCTCAGCTTTACCATTCATCTCTGGTGAATATGGTGCCGTGGTTTCATGAATGATACCATGTGAGCTATAGAATTCCTTGAAGGGATTAGAGTCATACTCTGATCCTCTATCGCTCCTAAGTCTTTTTATCTTTCGATTGCACTGATTTTCGAATTCAACCACAAATACCTTGAACATGTCAAGGGCTTCACTTTTGTTTTTCATCAAATAAACAAAGCAATAATCAGAGCAATCGTCTATGAAAGTGATAAAGTATCTCTTGCCAGACCTAGTTAACGTCCCATCTAGTTCACAAATATCAGAATGAATCAGATCTAAGGGTTCTGATTCTCTACTCACAGATTTATGGGGCGTTTTCGTTATTTTAGCTTGGCTACAGAAATCACATTTATCAAATTCATTCATTGAGAGTTTAGGGATATGCCCTAGCTTGCTTAAATTCTTCACAATTCGTGTGTTCACATGACAAAGACGAGCATGCCAAACATTCAAATCACACACCATGTAAACTGAAGAATTCATCTTATTAATTTCGACATTCAATTTGAACATCCCATTACATGCATATCCCTTTCCCACAAAACTCCCATTCTTAGTAAGGGTATACAAGTCTGCCCCAATAGATTGATTAAACCCAGCCTTATTAAGAAGATATCCCGAAACAAGATTCTTCCTTATCTCTGGAGTGTGCAACACATCCTTAAGCACCATCTTCTTCCCAGAGGTGAAGTTCAGCTCCACTTCACCAGAACCAGCAACCATAGTGGTGTGAGTAGTCCCCAACAACACTTTCTTGTCAGCAGGTGCTTCTTCGTATGTTTTAAACATAGCACGATTGTTGCATACATGCTTCGATGCACCTGTATCCAGCCACCATCCTTCTGAGTCACCGGTGAGGTTAACTTCAGCAATCATATCTGTGATCATGGCTACCAAATCCTCTTCTGTCAAGTTAACCCTGGCCGCAGCGGCGGGGTTATGCTTGTTCCTGCACTTTTTTGCCATATGACCCGGTTTTCCGCAGTTAAAGCAGATAAACGGTGGGTCATTCTTAGAGGTTTGGGCCATGACCCTTTGGTTACCTCGAGAGGCACCATTCTGGTGGGGGCGGACCTGCTGGTTCTTACCCTTAAACCCTTTCTGGTTAGGTTTAAGAGCTCTAGGGGTGGGTCGTTTAGCAGTGACGACCATCACCTCTTCTTTCATATCCTGCTTGCGGGACTCTTCCTCAATCCTTAGGCGAGTAATCAAACTTTCCAGTGAAAATTCTTTGGTTTTATGTCTAAGCATATTCTTAAAATCTTTCCACGAAGGGGGCAGCTTATCAATAATGCAAGCAACTTGAAATTGATCGTCCAGAGGCATACCTTCAGAGACGATCTCGTGAGCTATTTTCTGAAGTTCGTGGGACTGAACTTCGACAGACTTGTCATCCACCATCTGATAGCGCAGGTAGCGGCTGACAGCATACTTCTTAGCTCCAGCCTCCTCCGTGTCGTACTTCTTTTGGAGCGCATCCCAGACCATCATTGCGGTGTTCTTGCTGTCCGCATAGTAGTCGTAGAGGTCGTCTGCCAGGCCGTTGAGGATGTAGCCCTTGCATAGGAAGTCATGCTCCCTTTCCTTAGCAGCAGCAGTCCTCTCCTCATCGGTCGCTTCTTCCGGCAGCTCGACGGGCATGCTAGTGAGGCAATGTGCCAACTTCTTGGTCGTCAGGTAAAACTCCATCTTTTGTTTCCAGCGACGAAAGTTGACTCCAACGAAGCGAAACGGTCGATTGATATCGACAGCACCAGATCCGGCCATGTTGTTCTGTTCAGTCGACATAGCAGCAGCCGAACGTCTTAAAATTGTTAGAAACGGAACAACAACAAGATGAGGATACCGAATCTGGAGCTGAGTCGCGGACTAGGTCGCTTTCTTTAAGACGTTCGCGGCACTGCCCTCGATGCGCACGGCAGACTAATAATTAATTTCGTTCGGAATTTCTCCAAAAAATATGTAATTAAGGAAGATAATTATTCCTCAGAGTAACCGATTAATAATTAATTTCGTTCGGAATTTCTCCAAAAAATATGTATATAGTCTCAAGTGATCCATCCATCCATCCATCCAACCGACCGACCGACCGACCGGTCGGCGCGCGCGTGTGTGGTGGTCCGTTAGGTCCTCCCTCTCCCACAAAAGTGGGTCACCCCAAGGGGCAATGCCCTTAGGAGAGAGGCTCCTATCTTTATAATCACTTCACCAAGTAAAACTACCAATGTGGTAGTTTTTCCACTTGAGACTCTATAGCTTTCAAAGCTATTCATACACATTTCCAACAATTGATTTGCAGGTTTCGCCGTAAACCTAATTGGTTAATTCCAATTACGTAAATCAATAGTTCAAACCGCACTTATAAGTAGGTCATTTCCCATTTTTATAAGAACTTTTGTATCAGAAATAATACTCAATCTCCATGTTATAACCCCTGTGAAATGTAAATTATATCTCTTCTCACCATCCCAACGTTAGTGAATTTACTCTTAGTTGGATGTTTAGTTTTCAATCTTTCTCTACCGCCAGTTTTGATTTGCCCCATGAAGTCAACTGGAAATGAAACATTCGACCAAGAGTAAAGCAAACATTAGCCCTTGCATGCCCTTCCGTGAGTAATGGAAAGGAAGACGTTGCTTGTCTTTGTTCACCATTAACTTAGGGAAAGAAGCCTCCCAAGTGCTACGTACCTCGCCGCCTTTCCCCACTTTCCCCGCGTCAACGCCTTAGGCCTTAGCTATAAATCCAAACTCCAACTCCATTTCCTTCTCAACACAAACCAAAAGGCAACACCTATCAACTCGATCATCAACTTCATAGCATTCTCATCAATACGTACGACTGCTAGCTATATATCCCACCATGGCGACCTTTCTGATGAAGACGATCATGCTCATATTCGTCGTAGCCACCACGGCAACAGAGGCTGCTGCTACTACTACCAAGCCGTCCCAGAGGCTGAGCCGCTTCCTCAAAGACGAGACCACCGTCGACGGAACCCCAGGGTACGGAGGCAACAGCGGCAACGGCGTCGGAGGCATCGGGACGAGCAAGAACCCGAGGGCGGCGGACCACTGCAACAAGGACCCGGGGCTGTGCCAGTCGCTGTACGGGAAGGGCTTCGAGTGCTGCAACAACAAGTGCATCGACGTCACCGCCGACAAGCAGAACTGCGGCGGGTGCAAGAACAAGTGCGCCTTCAAGGACGAGTGCTGCAATGGGCAGTGCGTCTACCTCTCTCTCGACAAGCGCCACTGCGGCAAGTGCAATGCTCCTTGCGCCGCCCCGCAGCTCTGCGTCTACGGGATGTGCAACTACACTTGAATGAAGCTCTCCATCGATCGATTTACACAACTATATATTAACAGAAAATGATTACACTATTGAAATGTCATAACTATTCTTTTTGGTCGAAAAATGTCGTCATAAATACTTTGTACGTATGTAACTAATATTTGTCGAAATATTTGATCATATAATTTGGTATATAATTTCAATATAAAAATGTCATAAAAATTTATTATTAGATGCGTTTGATATGTATCCAAAGACATTGTATCATAATTTGATTTTTGACATCGCTAGTGACAACCTAGCTAGAGAAGCTCTTTTCGATTAAGGGAGCTAGAATGACTTTAAGCTAAGCAATTATGTTGAACATAATTTCTTATTACAATCGAAATTCTTGTAGCTAGTTTTCAATATTTATGATTGAAATTACTTCTGAGATTTTTTCCAAATGATAATGAAAGGACATTTTTAAAGTTTTCTATGAAAGACTTCATAAGTACCAAAAAGGGTCTAAAAGGAATAAATCATGCTTATTGTTTTGACATTTTCAATCATATTAGAGTTAGAAAAAGAGCTTGCATTTGCTGAGAGGACAACTTTGTATGATCAAAGTGAAGGCAATGTGGGTATAGATAGAGGTGCAAGGTGTTGAAGATAATTTTTATATGCAAAAGTCAACAATCCTGTAGGAAAAAGATTGTGATGCCAATACTTATTTTAATTTCATAAATCAGTCAGGGCGAGAAGAGCCAAAGAAAATTTATTGGATGTCTAGTTAAAGAAGTTGACAGCTGATATGTCAGTTGACTAGGTTTAAAAGCGCTGATGTAGCAGTGAAGTGGAATTATTCTTCACATATTATATAAAATTTTAAAAAATATTATCTTGAAATGAAAAAAACAAAACCCCCAATCCTCTAAGAAAACCCAAATCCCTAGTCGCTCCGACAATCTACCAGGTTGGTACCCTCGCTATACCTATCACTTCTGTTTCATATAACTGTCAAGTGCCATCTTATGTGCTATGCCGAGAGAAGTGAGTGTGATCTCTCTGATTCGAACTCTCCACTCTCTCTACTTCTAACCCAACTTTACTTCTTCATCGTTGTTTTCTGAAGATAGCTAGGTTTTTTTTCGGTTTCTTCCGACTAGCTACTATGTTTGGCGAGCTATGGAGGCTAGAGCCATTCATGACACAAATCAATGTGGCGGAGAGGAATGGAGCGGCTTCGGACGGGCCCTTCGCTCGTTGTCGATCAAATTAGTGATGCCAAGAGGCAGTTCTTGAAGCTCGAGGGGAGAAAACAGGGGAGAGGTAACAATTCGCTAGTGATTTGTAGAGAGGAAGCTCAACTATTCTGAGTCTTCCCTTCTTCTTTTATTGATAGCAACGTCATTAACAGAACAACGACAGGTGTCTCAAAATAACAGGCTGAAAATTTAAACAAACAGTAATAATTAACGGCTAACAGCTACTAATGGCTACGACGTCGTTCTCCTTTCTTTCTTCTTCACGAGACAGCAATCCAACGTCGCATCCTCTTCTTCTTTCCTTTCTCATCTTCAATCCATCTGCAATCAGGATTGCAGCATCACTTCTCATTCACTTCCTCTTCTTCTGCTTCCTGGAATTCTTCTTGGTTCTGTCATCCCCCCTCAAGTTGGCGGCATCAACTTGATCCCCAACTTGACCAGCAGTTCTTTGAGTCTGAAACGATCAAGTCCTTTAGTGAAAATGTCTGCAACCTGCTCAACAGTGTTAACATATTCCAACTTAATCAAACCAAGCTTCACTCTTTCTCTTGTGACATGCATATCTATTTCGATATGCTTTGTTCTCTCATGGAACACTGGGTTCTCTGCTATATGAATAGCAGACCTATTGTCACAGTGGACAACAATGGGCAATGGAACTTCCACAGTCAGTTCTGCCAACAGCCTCTTCAACCATTCAATCTCACACACCAGGTGTGCTAAAGCCCTGTATTCTGCTTCTGATGATGATCTCGAGACTGTGGTCTGCTTCTTACTCTTCCAAGTAACCAAGGATGAACCAAGCTTTGTACAATACCCAGTAATTGACCTTCGTGTGCCAAGCCAACTTGCCCAGTCTGAATCACAATAGCCTGTCAGTTTGAGATCTGCTTCATTGCTAAAGTGAATCCCCTGATCTGGTGATGATTTAAGATACCTCAGCACCCTGTGTGCTGCCTGCATATGTTCCTCACACGGAGTCTTTTGGTATTGGCATAACTGCTGTACAGCAAAGGCAATGTCTGGCCTTGTGATGGTCAAGTAGTGTAGCCTACCTACCAGTCTTCTGTAACCTTCTGCATCTCCCAGTACAATACCTTTAGCTGTCAGTTTTACCTTGGTGTCTATTGGAGTCTCCCCCCAGAATGATATCATCTACATACACAAGTAACACTGTGATCCTGCCATGAGTCCATTTAGTAAAAAGTGAATACTCTGATGCTGACTGTGAGAATCCAAATTTAAGCAGGAAACCAGTCAGCCTAGCAAACCATTGCCTAGATGCCTGTTTAAGGCCATATAATGACTTCTTCAATCTGCAAGTCATCTTCTGTGTGCTCCCTGCAGGTACTTCCAATCCCAATGGCAGTTTCATGTAAACTACCTCATCTAATTCTCCATGTAGAAACGCATTAGAAACATCCAACTGTTCCAGAATCCAATGCTTAACACTTGCCACTGCTAGAAAAGTTTTGACTGTGTTGATTTTAGCTACAGGTGAGTAGGTGTCTAGGAAATCAATTCCATAGATCTGTGTGTACCCTCTGGCAACCAGTCTTGCCTTGTTTCTCTCCAATGATCCATCTGGGTTAAGTTTAATCTTATAAACCCACTTGTTTCCTATTTCTTTCACACCATCAGGTAATGGTACTATATCACAAGTCTGATTTTCTTCTAGAGCATGCATTTCTTCTTTAATTGCTCTATTCCATATGTCTGATTTGATGGCCTCATAATATGATCTAGGTTCAACATGGTTTAAGACACTCAAGACATAACATTGATCCTCTTTGTTCAAAGAATCAACATTGAGGCAAATGGGGTACCTGGTACATGTTTGTGCTTCTTTGCCTTTACCAAAAGCTCCAAATTTCAACGAGGGATCCAAGTGAAAGTCATTGAACTTGCTTTGTACCCTTTGAGGCCTGAAGGGATTCCAATGAATACACACTGCTTGGCTCTTGGTGCAAACTTGGTTCTGCCATGAACCAAGGTGTTTGCATAGCACAAGCATCCAAAAACCTTCAAGTGCCCTAAGAATGGTACCTGTTTGTATAAAACTTCATAGGGGGTCTTGTTCTATAGAACTGGTGTAGGCATGCGATTTATTAGATAAACAGCATGTAATATAAAGTCACTCCAATAACTAAGAGGCAAACCAGATTGAAATTTCAGGCATCTAGCAACATTTAAAATGTGCTGATGCTTTCTCTCCACTCTTCCATTCTGTTCAGGGGTCTCAACACAGGAGACTTGATGTTCAATACCCTCTGTGCTGAAGTAATCACACATTTCAAATTCCTTGCCCTGATCTATTCTGATTACTTTGACAGAGGTGTGAAATTGATTCTTAACCAGATTGCAAAAACCCTGTATTAAACCTCTTACTTCACTTTTATGTTTCATCAAAAACACCCACACACATCTAGAGAAGTCATCCACAACAGTCAGAAAGTAGGAGAAACCATCATAAGACAATGTAGATAAAGGACCCCAAATATCCATATGAACCAAATGAAAAGCCTTAGGTGCTACACTGGTGCTAACATGGAAAGGTAGTTTTCTTTGTTTAGACAAGTGACAAACCTCACAATGACTAGTTTTAGTGTTTGAAATGGAGGGTATTACAGAACTAAGCAAAGATTGTCTATCATGGCTAGGGTGTCCTAATCTCCAGTGCCACAGGTTCAGGTCTTGTGGATGAAAGTTGAAGGTGATGGCTGCTTGGTGGTGATGATCTGGTGAAGTAGGCTTGTACTGTCTTGTAGGTAGGGCAAGTTGGTAGAGGCCTTTAGTTGTGTGGGCTAAACCAATCCTCTTCTGGTTTAAGAGGTCCTGGATTTCACATTTATCAGAATGAAAAAATAAGGAATAGGGATTATCAAGGGTAAGTTTGCTAACTGATATCAGATTGAAAGAATATTGTGGCACCAGAAGGACATTATGTAAGGTCAGACCACAATCTAGTTTGACTGTTCCTACACAGGTGACTGCAACTTTGGTTCTATTTGGCAGGTAAACAAAAGCATTCTGGACTGGTTTGTAAGAGGAAAAGAGATTAAGATTACAGGCTATATGATCAGATGCTCCTGTATCCACTATCCATAAAGTGAGATCCTGAGTTTTGCAGTTTGGTGAGGAGGACAGAACATATTTACCTGAGAAAGAAGGAAATGATGTAGTGGGGTATTGTCTGGCTGAGTAGGCATGGTGGTTGATGGATGGGGAACTGGGTGGTGAGGGTTGGTTGTTAGCACCAGCTTGTAGCAAATACCTTAGGCGAGTCATTTCTTCTGGTGTGAAACCAGATGGAGGTGAAGTTTTACCTTCATTAACAACACTGCCTTCTGATGCACTTTCACTCCCACTGCCCTGTGTAATGGAACCAGCAAATCTAGGTGTACTAGAACTAGATCCAGAACTAGAAGAAGAACCTCCATTCCCATAACCACCATTACCACTTCCATCTTTCTGCATGTCCTGCTTTCTCTTCAGTTTCCAACAATCCTCTATGTTGTGATTGTTCATTTTGCAAAATCGACAAAACTTATTACCCCTTGATTCTGTACTCTCCCTTGAGTTGTTACTTCCTACTGCCAAGGCGAGGCTTTGTCCCTTCTTTCCTGCCATGACATTGTCTGCCTTCAACTTCTGCTCATGTTGAAGCAGATCATCCACTGCTGTAGAGACAGTAGGCAGTGGCTTCTGCAGAAGCAACTGTGTCTTAATCACCTCATATTCAGGGTTGAGTCCTCTCAGGAAATGCACCAAGTAGTCAATCTCCTGCTTTTGCACAAAAGCAGCTACAGCTGCACAGGGCATAGGGTTACCACGAGCACAAGTACATGGAATGATTAGGTTGAATTCCACATACTCGTCCCAAAGTCCCTTAATAGCTGTATAATACTGACTAATAGACTTGGTACCCTGCTTACACGCTTGTATTTCATCTTCCAGGTTTATGATTCTCGGGGCATTTGGTTGACCAAAATGTCTTTTCAATTCTTCCCAAAGTGTCTTAGCATTTGTGTGATTCAGAACAGACCTCCTAATTTCTTTAATCATTGAGTTCTGTATCCAGCAAAGAACCACTGTGTTGCAAGCATCCCACAGATTAAACAGATCTGCATCTCTAGGAGGAATTGGAATTGACCCATCTATAAACCCATCTTGTTCTTCGTTTTCAACACTACTTGAATAGATCTACTCCACATCACATAGTTCGTTCCATCAAATGGCTCAGCAACAAGAGATTGAGACATATTCTCATTAGGGTTGAGATAGTAAGGGTTACCAAAAACAACTGTCTCTGTTTGTAGCTGGTTTTGGTTGAAAGTCCTAAATCGAAAACCTGCTGCTCCTGTCGTCCTCGATGATCCTGTTCCACCGGTACCATTGTTCGGCGGTGTGTTGGGTGGAGTCTGTGCTCCCGACATTGTGTCAAAGGCTGCGGAAAACCCTAGAGCTCGGTGAGCTCTGATACCATAACAATTTGCTAGTGATTTGTGGAGAGGAAGCTCAACTATTCTGAGTCTTCCCTTCTTCTTTTATAGATAGCAACGTCATTAACAGAACAACGACAGGTGTCTCAAAATAACAGGCTGAAAATTTAAACAAATAGTAATAATTAACGGCTAACAGCTACTAATGGCTACGACGTCGTTCTCCTTTCTTTCTTCTTCATGAGACAGCAATCCGACGTCGCATCCTCTTCTTCTTTCCTTTCTCATCTTCAATCCATCTGCAATCAGGATTGCAGCATCACTTCTCCTTCACTTCCTCTTCTTCTGCTTCCTGGAATTCTTCTTGGTTTTGTGTGCCTTTTTTAACTTTTTCCAAAAAATTTAATTTTTAGTTTGATTTAATTTTGAAATAAAAGTATGATGTGGCGTCTATGTGCCTGCTACTAATTTGTTACGTCAATATCCCTAGACCAACCGTTATCTAACGGTCAACAAAAACGTCGGGATACAAATGTCATAAAAGTATCGTACGTCGTTCTAGCTTGGATTGTCATATTGAACAAAATATGACACAAGTGACATTTTTTTTATAGTTGGGGATGTTTTAGTAGTATTAGTCTAAAATTAATGTTTTTTTTTTTTTTAGATAAGGGTGATATAGGTTTACTTTTTGTGATTAGGGAGGTACTACTGAAGGGATTTGAACCTGGGTCCTCTAGGTTCAAAGCTAGTGGTATTACCACTAGACCAAACCCTTGTTCGTAGTCTAAAATTAATGTTACAAAGTATACAAACTAATATTACAAGATATGTAAGTTTGGTAAAAGTACAAATTGATAATACCTTATATACAAACTAAATAGAAGTACATAATATAAAAATCATATAAAAAGCGTGCAATACATAAAAAAAAAACTATAATACAAATTAGGTTGCCCAATACAAGTTGGCAAGACTTTCCATACAAATCAGCATTACTTACATTACAAACAACATTACTTCCATTACACATACTAACATCACTTTCATTACAAACTATACTCTTTTGCTATTACAAATACAAACAAGCACCACAAAGCAAAATGACTTAACATAACAAATCAGACTAATTTACATTACAAAGTACTAATAACATGAAGTAATATATTCGTATGACCTAAACTTTGACCAAAATAAACACCATGGCCAATCTTTTCAATCTATAACATCATTGCCCAAACTATACATCAAAATAACGAAATTGATCAAACCCGATGTTTGACCGTTAGCTTGGACGGTCAAATGCGTTGACTAACGGTCAATGCGTCACGTCATTGCCAAGTCAACACCCTTTCCTTAAAAATTGTATATGTTCCACCTATTACTATTTATTTTTTCCATTTTGAATAAAAAAAATTGAAAAATGAATTTCGCGAAAACCCTGCATCCCCTCACTCTCACCTTCCTTCTCGCCGCCGCCGACTTTTCTCCCTCGTCCGTCAAAAATGCAGCGGCAGGCGTTCCTCTAAGATTGCCGCCGCCGCCACCGTAATCCTTCCACACAAAAAAATCCCCAAGCCAAACCCTAAATCCCATCCCCCCAACAAGCCAAATGCAACAGTAGATTCCCGTTGAGAACTCTCCCCCGCTGACTCAGACTTGCGCAACGACGAGAGCGCGGTCTTTTCACGGTGGCAGCTAAAAGCGACGAGAAAGCGGGGACTTTCAGATCCAGCAAAGCATGTCTCCTTCTGTCGGCCTTCTTCGTGACAGATCCAGATCTGGATCTCCGATCTTGACACTCTGCCCAAACTAGAAGAAGCTTATTTGCAGCTAGGCGCTGCTGCAATTTCACTAGCAGTCGAGGAAGAGAGAAGTCAGAGAGGGTGGCGTAGCCCTCAAGCTCGCAATATTCAACGATGGCGAGGAACAGGGACCAGACGACGCTCATAAAATTCCCCAAATCGGATTGCAGGGGACTGACGTGGAGCCAATCGCCGAATGAAATGACTCAGTGGTAGGTGGAGCAATTTGGATGAAGAGAATCGATGAACAGAAATTGGGTAGTTGAGATGGTGGTGGTTGCTCTGGCGGAAGGGAGGGAAGGCTTGACTGCGGAGAGGAAGGAGAGGGAGTGAGGCAGGAGAGCAGAATCGTGGGCGGTAGGGTAAGCAACTGGTCCCGAAAACTAAACGCATTTTTTGTTTGTTCAAAGTACTTAAAACAGGAAAATGATAATAGGTGGAAATTATAAATTTTTTAAATTGAAAATTGCTGAGTTGGAAGTGACGTGGCCCATTGACCATCTGTCAATGTGTTTGTCCGTCCAAGTTAACGGTCAAACATTTGGTTTGGTCAATTTCGCTATTTTGATGTATTGTTTGAGCCAGGATGTTATAGATCGAAAAAATTGGCCAGAATGTTTATTTTGGTCAAAGTTCATTCAATACAAATATATTAACCCTAACATGAATGAACATGACTTATATTACAAAACAACCGTTGTTTTCCCCTCTCTCTCCACTGGGCATTCACTAAAACCATCGACGACAATCTGTTGTCGTCTCTCTCTGTTCTAGAGGAATGGAGAAATAAAATGACATGCTCTCCCTTTCTCCTCTCCCTCCTTTAATTTGACATCGACTATGGTGGATCATCGTCGTTCTCCTCCTTCTGTTGCGTCGCTCGATCCTCTCACAAAAAGTACGATCTGCGCCTCTCAATGACATAATTGTTTTATTTTTTAATAGAAAATTTTAATATATTGTCCAAAAAAATATAAAATGCATTAATCACAACAAGTTTTCATCAAATTAAAAATACCATGTATGATTGAGATGAACTTAATGAAGTGAACAAACCTCTTCATCACCTAATCTGGTCCCTATTCGTCACCCCTTGTCATCATAAAATGTAAAAGCGCTTTCTATGCAACAGAAAGTAAAACCTCATGCATTCATGTTCGATTACCGCTTTGAGTCGAAACGGGAGAATGAAGAAGAAGTTTTGCTTGTCTTTGTTGACTATTAATTTGCCAAAGGACATGCATATGCATATGCATATTTCTATCAAAGCAAACGTACCCTTGAAATATAACCAACTATCAAGCACACTCATCGTAAAAGCCCACATTCCCAAGTGTGCTACGTACCTCTCCCGCGTTTCACCACCTTCCCCGCGTCAACTCTCCGCCCACAGCTATAAACCCCAAACTCCAACTCTCTCCATTTCCTTCTCAACACAAACCATCAGCTCCCCCCCAATCTTCTCCACAACAGAAAGCAACTCATCATCGTCAGAGCAACCATGGCCACCGCTCTAATGAAGACGATCCTTCTCATCTTCGTCGCCACCGCCCTCTCCGTCACCCTCACCATGCGAACCGTCGTCGACCAGGAGGTGCCCGAAGCCGCGGAGGCTGCTACCGCCGAGCCGTCGCAGAGGTTGAGCCGCTTCCTCAAGGAGGAGGCACCCGTCGACGGAACCCCGGGGTACGGAGGCAACAGCGGCAACGGCGGCGGTGGCATCGGGCAGACCAAGAACCCTAGGGCGGCGGACCACTGCAACAAGGAACCGGGGCTGTGCCAGGAGCTGTACGGGAAGGACTTCGAGTGCTGCAACAACAAGTGCATCAACGTCGCCGTCGACAAGCAGAACTGCGGCGCCTGCAAGAACAAGTGCGCCTTCAAGGACGAGTGCTGCGGCGGCCAGTGCGTCTATCTATCTCTCGACAAGCGCCACTGCGGCAAGTGCAACGCTCCTTGCGCCAGCCCGCAGCTCTGCGTCTACGGCATGTGCAACTACCCTTGAATCATCGATGTTCGGCGGTGATCGTGTTATTGATTATTAATTGTTTGGTGATTGTTATTATTATTATTATTATTAATGCTGGATTTCGTTGTTGAATAAACCACATTTGGGAGGTATACGTGACATGATAACATTCTCAAATTTGATGAAAAATATTAATTTACCGTACGCTTTTTATTTTATTTTGTCTTGAGAGAGTACTGGTCCCACTACAAAAAAGAAGAGGTTTGGGGACCAGCATTGGGAACGACTTTGTTATGTTGTCTTAGGAAATGGTTTTTTAAGTTTTATTAGGGACAAGCAAATGAAATTGTCCCCAAAAAATAAGGACTGTAATTTTATCAATTTATTTAGTTAGTTTAGTTATCCCCAAAAATACTCCAGCGGGATTATGAAAATGGGGGGAAATTGTTTTTCTTTAGCGGATTAAGAGGGATTTCATTTTGGTCGCAAAAAATAGGATCACAATCATTTATACATATATAAGGAAAGGATAAGAATTGATAAAAGGAATTTCAGAATTTAATAATCAAAGATGGGCGACGTTTATGATTTATCATTATGAGTGAATGGAGAGATAAAGAGTTATTTTAAGAGAAAAGGAAACGGCATACGTTAAAGGAAAAATAAGGCTTTTTGTTCTCTACTTCTCTTCCACTTCAAAACCCTACCAGTATCCTCATATATTTTTCATATAGGCGGCCGCCCAGCCCTAACTGATTGCATCTCATCGTCTCGTCATATATTTTTCAAAACCCTACGATGCAGCCTTGCAATGAGAAAGATCAAGTACCGGTAGTACTACAAATTTCGTTTTTCACTTCTCTTCAGCGTCGTTCCTTCTCAATTGTTTCATCTCTCCTCCCGGCCCTTTTCCCCAGTTTTCAAGTTTTTGTTTGGCCTTTGATACAAGAAACTTCAATTTATTTGTTTTGGTGCTTGCAGGAATGAAAGTGGTCATGGTAATTCCCTGGAGAAACACAGAATCAACCCAACATTTGGGTATTGTTTTTTTTTTGTCAACGTATCATCTTTCTTTACTTTTCTTTGTAGAAAATCATGTTTCTTAGTTGTCACTGCTATTATGTTTCTTAATTTTCTTTCCTGGCCTGGACAAACAGATCTTTGACTAATTCACATTCATTTTTCCTAGCTGCTCACAATGACTATCAAGAGCACCATAACCTCAAATATTAGCGGTTGCCTATGATTTGGTGATGGTGAAAAGGGAGAAGGAGTCAAGAAGGTGGATCTCCATCTGTTGATCCATTAAAGCTATTTTATCATCCAATTTTGTAGGTTTATTTGTAATTCATTCGACTACAATTTCTACTTGTATGTACTTCAACTTTTCGCTGATGATCTTGGTCATAATGGAATCAAAAGTGGTGATTTGCATAGTTTTATACGGTTTGTGCAATAATCATCATAAAATAATTCAATTATGAGACAATTGTTCGTTCTCTAAAAATCATAAGTGACAACTTGTCGTCTCTAGAGATATAGTATAAGGACCACTAGTAGTCCTTGAATGAAGCTTTTAGGGACGAATTTTAGCCTCAATGTAGATACCTATAGGAACGAAATGTCGAACCTAAAAACAGAAAAGGGGACGATATATAGACCCAACACAATCATGAAATTGATTATATAGGACAATAGTGTGTCCCTCGAAATAATGTTTAGGGGACGACTTATTGTCGCTGAAGTTATATCTATAGGGACGACATATTGTCTTTCATGAAAAATGACAACTCGTGAGTATCGGGGACAACTGTCGTCCCTAGTAGTGGGGACGACCAAGATTTTTGTCGTCCCCAAAATAATAGAGGACAAGCGTATAAGGGACGAAACATAGGGCACGACTTAGTCGTCCCCAAAAATTATGGGGACGATTTTGCCTATTTTCGGGGACGACTTTTGTCGTCCCTAAACCTCTCCTTTTTTGTAGTGTCCTAAGGGATTACAGAAATAAATGCTTATTGTACTGCTGGAAAAAGAAAGCAAACCTTCTACAAAAGGATATATTATATATGTAACCAATACTATTGCTATTGTGCACAGTTTTTTGGTAGCTAGCTAGGGAGAGTGAAAGAGAGGGGAGAATTTTGTTCTTCTGTAAATGGATTAATGCATGTCCTCGATTGTTGTATTATTATACTGGGTTGGAATTAGCAATTTGATGGTAATTTAATTACTTCTAGTTTGAGATTAGTTTAGTAAACTATAATTTGTAATTCATTGACAAGATAGATGCCTATGGAATAATTACTACAAAAATCAATTAATTGGTAACAAAAAGAGCTGTAATTTTCATTCAACGAAAAAAAAAAAACTATGCCAAACAAAATAGCATCAAATGTTTGTAATCTCGAGATATTAGATTCGAGTATTGCGCACTCAAAAATTAATGGCATAGGCCTTTGACAATCATGCTCGCATGGCCATGTCCACTACGGCCCGTGTTGATTGATACAAAAGTGCCGCACGTACCACCTGAGTTGATCGTGTGACTCGCCTCACTCATGCTGCTGTGCACGAGTATGTATGCTATCTAGTTCTGAGGTTCTTTCTTCCTAGTAAATTGTTTTTGCGCTACCTTAATTAACCTTAAATTTTGGGTAATTATTTTCGACAAACAGCCCCTGGGTACGCAACACATTTTCTGCATGTGTTGACGAAATAAATAGCTAGCTTAGCTTCTCTTAATAAAACAATTAACTTAAACGAATTGCTGAGCCTATGGACACAGCAAGTCCAGCAACAGTACTAATATTAAACAATTAATAAGCGGCTCAGTTTGTGGACACGTAGTTGCACCCACGAGTAACGTCATAACACGTAGGGCAACTGGAAAAACCAACGGCATGGTTTCAGGAGCCGACGTCGTGCCATCAGTCGGTCGAAAACTGGCAAGATTCTGTACAAGTACAAGTAACTTGATCTGTAGATCGAGTGTAACTGTGATAAGCAAAAGGCAAAGGCTTGCTTTTAGAAACTCCAAGGATTTGACACATATTATTAAAAACAAAAACAACAAATGCAGAAAAGAAACAGCGTTGTTATTACTTGTTAGTTACCTAGCTAGCTTGCTTAGCAAACAAACAGAGAGCTACTTTACTTGGTTTCTAAACGAATCAAAGGTTGCAAATGGGGAAAAGGTGCACGCAGATTCCATATGAACATGATCTCCCTCCCGGCCGCTTCAGCGCCAGCTTAAATCACATGCAAATGCAATCCACCGGTATCATTTTTTTAATGGGAAAGAAAGTCAGCCCGGCCGGGATCGAGGAATGGCTCCGACAAAGGAATTCCGGGACACCCCAAAAATGCAGTGAAGTCAAAATGTTATTTTTATCTTCACAATTAATTATTTATTTTGTATAAAAATACATCACCAGACTCTTTACATTACGCATAGGCGACCCCACAACTTAGTTTTGCAGCTTGTGAACTCTTTGCTTGTTGTTTACTGATTATTATTATTATTATTATTTATAGTTCATCTCAGCACAAATATTTGAACCATGGTCTCTTTATACAAAGACAAGAAACATGACTAATTAAACTAAACAGATAGGTTGTATACTTTTTATTACAAAACATACACGAAGTTAAAATATGAAAAAACAGATAACTTTTGCATAACGATAAGCTAGCTCACTAAGTCTCCTGTAAGTATCTTTATGGTGCTTGATACTTCAATTTTCATATTTGATTATTTTAGTTCTAGACTATCCCCCAATCTATAAAATATATGAAGGATATTCATGGGTTTAAATTCTCAATTTCAAATATCCAGCAACCAGAGTGATTTTTTGAAGGAAAAAATGTCATTTACCACACTTTAATTGAAATGCTTCGTTTAAACATTTATGTTGGGCTTTAAATCTGTCGCACTGATTTTAGCATTTCTGCTATGCTTTAAAACCCTTTCCTATTTATTGGTTGATAGAAGGAGCCCCCCGGTACGGGTAGATCTATTGGAACAACCTTCCCAATCACTCGGTTCAATCCTTACCGGAGGACTCCTTCGCTCCTCTCGCTTTGCTCGAGTTTCGCACCTTCGATGTTGTTGGGTTCTATTTCATTTTTTTTTATTTTATTGTTATGCTGTTGGAGGGATAATAACTCTCCCAGCCTCTAAACTTGGATAAGAGGAAAAAAAGAAGCGGAAATCTCGTAGCAATAACTCTGTCACTAACTCGGTCGTTCTTGAGATCTCTCCATGGAGCCTTCGACACCTTTCTTGCCAAACAAAGCTAATCAAGGAGCACCATAGAGGTCTAATAAGTCTCCCCAGAGCCGTGTTTCGCAATACAACCACACCTTACACATGAGAATCGGAGATCCCAAGAGCTGCTACTGAAAAAAATACTAACTCTGCTAATAATACTCCTAGAGAAACAACATTCGAAAAACAAATGATCTCAGGTCTCACTATTGGCATGGCATAAAATGAATCTATCTTCATTTAATTTACCCCATCGCATCACCTTGGTTACTATCGCATCCATGGCCATAATTCAAGCTATGATACTCCAACGCGGCACATAGAATTTACTCTAGAGAATAGCAGACTAGTGTTTTTTGCTCTTCACAGGTCGTATCAGATCCCAGACTGCGCTCACTGAGTAGCTGGGCATCAATTTCCCATTCCAAAATCCTTCATCACCCTGCTTCCTCATAAACGGCTGCATAATTGGCCGAAGCTTCAGAATTCGTCTCCACGCCCAATCTTCTCTATTTTCACTTGTCAAACAACAAAAAGATGGTGTGTTTTCCATAAATCCAATTATCAAACCAAGCTACACATGAATGAAAAACTAAGTTATCATTATTCTAAAAAATTCCCAATCTTGAAGATTCCAAAATCATTTTTGCTTCAATAATATATATAGTACTAATCGTAGATTACAATTTACTTCAATCTAATTTTGGCCTTTAGATTAATCTAACGGTTTTATTAGGCCATATTAAAATAAAATTTTAATATGATTTGGATTACGATACAAAATCCAGACATAAAAAAATCTATAAAATCCCAACCATAGAGCCACTTATCAAACAAACATGTATTTTTAACAACAATAGAGTTATTTTTAATAATTATTATATTAGTTTTAATTATACGAGTTAGTACCTATTCCATTTTGTGTCATGTTAACATTATCATAACCAACATAAATGTTCATTTATAAAATAATTTATTAATAATATCATGAACATCAATAATATGACCAAACAACATTATAGACAACTGTGATATTTGATTATACTGTTAACAATGAAATGATGTATTGTTAATAATCTACAAATTGAAACGTTGCCAACAGAAGCAAAATCGTTAACCATATATATCTCTTAGTCTTATGAACGGGAAGCAGCCAATGAACGAACCACCACTGAAGCAATTAACACTAAAGTATGAATATCAACAGTTAATAAATGAAACTTCCAAACGTTGACATCGACTGCAGCGGAAGAATAAGATGGCAGACATATACGAAGCAACAACAACGGTTATCGAATCTATTCTCTGTGATTAACGATATCAACTTCGTCTAATCCAAATATGTCCTGTCTGAAAATTGTATATGAACTATGAAGGAAGTGGAAATAGGGAAACCAAAAATTCATTTTGAAAAGAAGCGAATGTGTCGGACGGCGTTAGAAAATAGAAAGGTACAAAATAGGAGGTTCCGACATGGTTTGAATGTGGTAGAGAAAGAGTGAGAGATTTCACATTTTTATCTTTTAAATACTTATAAAATTAATTATTAATTTAGAATATCAACATTTCTCTTTTAAGTTTCTTCTTCTTGATTAATCTAATGATTCCTATTAAGTTAAGAAACTTGATAAATAATTAGCTTAATGATTGAATCTAAACCACATACTATATGTTTATGTTTTGGTCAAGATAAACTCCATCTAATTGTATGCTAGACAGCTTGAGCGTTAATGAATGGTGGATTTATTGTTTGGTGGTTGCGAACATCTTTATCTATATGCTATAGTTTTGTTATTTGCTTTCTAATATGTAACCTATTGGTTAAATGGTCATAGATAGAATTGTGTTGATATTGTGTGGATGGGGATAAGGGTTAACTCATAGAGATGAACACAGACTATAAATAAATGGTTTTTAGTTTCATGTATCAGACCTTCAAATTCGCAAGTTATAAAAAAAATTGTCTATATCTCTTGCTTTTGGCTATCTAATTGACTAGGAAACATTTTTTTTTCCATTTACGGCTCTTATTGGATTTCTCACAATGAACCCCCTTTTTGATAATGTCTTTGACTCTCATCTTCAAGCTGGCTCATCTCCCCAAGTGTTTAAGATATAGATGGTGGTATTATCTTTTTTTATATCTAATTGCCTTTCCCTATGTTTCTTTTGGGAGAATAATTAAAAGCTTTTGTTTCGCATCAAAATATGCTATGGATTTTAGGGAGAACAAGATGCAACATGAAGGCACAAAGTTGCTTTAACATTTGGTCTTCAAAGTGAGCTCCCACGTATTGAGCATATTTTAGATCAATTTGCTCTTCATTGCCCATTGTTTTGTCTACCTCTACTTTCACATTAAAATATTAATACTGAAGTTAACAATGAGGTATCTTAAGGCTCAACTTTTAAGTATAACTTCCGCAGTGCACAAAATACTTATTTGATTTTTCTTTTATGCCTCGAGCACTTGACTCATGTTAAGTATGCTCACTCTGAATCTTCGCACTAGGTAATTTTTTGGTTTCTCTAACAGCTTCTACAACGAAAATAAACATCCTAGCCAATCTTTTCGATCTATAACATCCTAGCCCGAACTATACACCAAAATAAATAATTTGGCTAAACCCGATGTTTGACCGTTAACTTGGACGGTCAAACGCGTTGACTAACGGTCAACGTGCCACGTCACTGCCAAGTCAGAAAATCTGATAAATATTTAATTTTTTCATTTTTATAATTGGTTTAACTAAGGTATTAGATGATTTTTTTTAATTTATAATAATTTAAAATCAGGGAATGTGTGGAAATTGTGAATTATTTTAAATATTTTATGTTGATTTGGCAGTGACATGGCACGTTCGTCTCCACGCCCAATCTTCTCTATTTTCACTTGTCAAACAACAAAAAGATGGTGTGTTTTCCATAAATCCAATTATCAAACCAAGCTACACATGAATGAAAAAGTAAGTTATCATTATTCTAATAAAATTCCCAATCTTGAAGATTCCAAAATCATTTTTGCTTCGATAATATATATGGTACTAATCGTAGATTACAATTTACTTCAATCTAATTTTGGCCTTTAGATTAATCTAACGGTTTTATTAGGCCATATTAAAATAAAATTTTAATATGATTTGGATTACGATACAAAATCCAGACATAAAAAAATCTATAAAATCCCAACCATAGAGCCATTTATCAAACAAACATGTATTTTTAACAACAATAGAGTTATTTTTAACAATTATTATATTAGTTTTAATTATACGAGTTAGTACCTATTCCATTTTGTGTCATGTTAACATTATCATAACCAACATAAATGTTCATTTATAAAATAATTTATTAATAATATCATGAACATCAATAATATGACCAAACAACATTATAGACAACTGTGATATTGGATTATACTGTTAACAATGAAATGATGTATTGTTAATAATCTACAAATTGAAACGTTGCCAACATAAGCAAAATCGTTAACCATATATATCTCTTAGTCTTATGAATGGGAAGCATCCAATGAACGAACCACCACTGAAGCAATTAACACTAAAGTATGAATATCAACAGTTAATAAATGAAGCTTCCAGACGTTGACATCGACTGTAGCGGAAGAATAAGATGGCAGACATATACGAAGCAACAACAACGGTTATCGAATCTATTCTCTGTGATTAACGATATCAACTTCGTCTAATCCAAATATGTCCTGTCTGAAAATGGTATATGAACTATGAAGGAAGTGGAAATAGGGAAACCAAAAATTCATTTTGAAAAGAAGCGAATGTGTCGGACGGCGTGAGAAAATAAAAAGGTACAAAATGGGAGGTTCCGACATGGTTTGAATGTGGTAGAGAAAGAGTGAGAGATTTCACATTTCTATCTTTTAAATACTTATAAAACTAATTATTAATTTAGAATATCAACATTTCTCTTTTAAGTTTCTTCTTCTTGATTAATCTAATGATTCCTATTAAGTTAAGAAACTTGATAAATAATTAGCTTAATGATTGAATCTAAACCACATACTATATGTTTATGTTTTGGTCAAGATAAACTCCATCTAATTGTATGCTAGAAAGCTTGAGCATTAATGAATGGTGGATTTATTGTTTGGTGGTTGCGAACATCTTTATCTATATGCTATAGTTTTGTTATTTGCTTTCTAATATGTAACCTATTGGTTAAATGGTCATAGATAGAATTGTGTTGATATTATGTGGATGGGGATAAGGGTTAACTCATAGAGATGAACACAGACTATAAATAAATGGTTTTTAGTTTCATGTATCAGACCTTCAAATTCGCAGGTTATAAAAAAATTTGGGCATAATACTATACCCTAACTCTTAATGAGTGAATCCTAAGTCCTAATTATCTAAATCATAAACTATAAAACATAAGATGGTGCATTGATTTTTTTTTCCTATATTTGGACGAATCATAACCGTCGATTATTGTTTCTAATTAAATTGATATTGGGGTATAAGATTAAGAGAATTTAGACCTAGATTTTGATATTTAAGAGTTAGAGTATAGTATCATGTCTGAAAGATCAGTCAATTCAAATTCTGAATAGCGTTTTCTTACTCAAGACATACGGTGACCCGAATTTCACCCTGAATACGCTAGAATTCCCCATTGAATGAAGTATTTACTTTATAACTCTTTCATTTATTTTTTGGTTCAAAACGGAGAGGTAAAGGGCACCCAATTTTAATCGAATCTTTAATATATTATAAGGCATCCTCTCATCTTGGAGTTAATGATTGTACTTGTTAAAATAAAAAATAAACATATTTTACTAACATTTAAAAGGTAAGGGTTATGGGGGAAAACAACTGAAAAATGAAAGGGTTACTATTAGGCCCGACCCAACGATACTCCAAACCTGATAAAAATTCATAATCTGGCGGGCCAAGGAGTGCTATAGTGAGCTGGGCTGGGCTGAACCAATCAACTAACCACCGGACCACTCTTTTCCAACCTATGAACTGACCCGACCTGACCCGGTTCGACTGTCGTTCTCCAGCCAGGAAACACAGTGAGAGAGCTAGTCGCCCTACCCAATCGGAAGTCGGAACAACTGATGCAGTTGTATACGCAGTACGATCGACCGCCATACAACCAATAAACGAAGGGACTTTGCCCGATATACCCACTCCACCAGCCCCACTGTCGCCAGCAATTTACCCGACCACCTTCGCCGACGTGCTATCCTGCGGAAAGCGAAGATTCGATCCAGAAACCCCATTTCAGAAATTATTATCACGGCTGGATTCAGCCTCGTTCTTGTAAGGTGCTAATTCCTTGACTCGCGAATCGCAATCTCGATCGTCCATTCCCCAACAGCTGAATCGGTGTCGTGGGTCACTGATTCCAAATTTGATTTTGTCCGATTTCTCTGCAGGAAGCATCCATCCCAGACCTGGGCCCAGTCAGAAACTCGTATTCCCTCATGTCAGGGCCTAATGAGGATGGTATTTCTCTTCATACACAGGTATTTCTTTTCTTCCATCCATGGATTGTGTAAAGTCTTCAACTTTCTAACCTAATCAGATTTAAATAGTGATCTGTTGTTTGTATGTCTAGCATTGCTTTCACCCTTTTCGTTTTTTCAACTTTCAACTCGAATGATGACAAAAAATTAGAGCCTTTTCCTTGGATTACACCCGATTTTCATACTTCCTTGGAATGGAGACATTATTTCAGATAATGGGAAGCTTGTGAAGTTTGTTTCTTTTTGGCTATGCATAAAACAGTTGTCCTCCCAATTGTTTGGGAACCTGCTGAATTCCATAATAGCAGATGTGGCATCTGAGTGTCATAGGATAGCAAAGCTAGGGCTAGATCGCAACCTAGAGGAAGAGGAAGAAGAGTTGAAGCTGTCAGCTGAAGCGCGGGCAAGTGTGGCCGATGTGGCTGCTGAAACGAATGGAAAGTATGTGATGGATATCTTTGGACAGACGCATCCACCTGTTGCTAATGATGTATTCGACTGCATGAATTGTGGGCGATCTGTTGCCGCTGGGAGGTTTGCTCCTCATTTAGAGAAGTGCATGGGAAAGGTGACTTCTTTGTTTGCCTAAAACTTGAAATGCATTACATGCTTGCTTCATTGCTGGAGTCTGACTGCTGTATATACTACCTGCTGTTCTGGTTTCGAACTTTCGATTGCTTGCTGAATTCAGATTTTGTGTTTGCTCTGTTCTGTTTACAGGGCAGGAAGGCACGCAAGGCAACAAGAAATAGCACGGCAAACTAGAACCGATATTCACGAGGCAGCCCTGCTTCGACGTACTCTCCTTACTTAAACTCCACCACCACTTCCAACCAGTTGCCAAATGGGGCGACTGGTATTGCAGGTGAAGGTTAATCCAATGGTTCATTTGAGGAGAAATGAACATATATAATCTAATTATGTCAGGGGAAACCTTCAGTCACAAGGAAGGAACTAACTCAATCAAGTAAGGTGAACCTCTGTGTTGTCCTGTATTTTGTCCATGAATCATGCAGATGAGAGTAGCATTGTTAAGTGATCGAACATATTCCAAACCTTATTTAAGTTATTTCTAACTCCTATAGATGGGGAACAGATGAATGAATGAGAAAGAAAGTTCCTTGTACAGCTGAAATTTGTTTGTAAAACATGAGTTGCCTCACATTAAATGCTGAAAATGAACTGCTCGGATGACATAATAAACCCTTTAATATTTGTATTCTCTTCACCAAAAGAATGTGAATAGGAAAGGTAATATCATGGTTTGTCCTGCTACAATTCAATGTATATGCTACTTCCATCTCTCCTGTCCTAAGCGTAGTAGCAGAGCCCAAACGCAGAGAAACTCCCCTTGCCATTGCCAGCACACCGATTTGTTACAGCCTCCACAATGCAACCTATTGAAAAATGGGTTCACACATTTGCCATTACAGCAGGTCTCATTGTACTTGCACTTATTCCCACATCTCCCACAGTTGAGATGCTCTTTCAAAATATCGACACACTTCTTCTTGCAACAATGAGACCCCGGACTTCTCCTGGCAAAGCATATCCTGGGAAACTTGTTGCAGTTCAAACGCTTAGCTGGCATCTTTCTCTTTTGAGCAAGAAACCGACTAACGACATGGCTGCCATTGTTCCCAACATGTTCAGCAGATCCGGTCAGGATGTTGGCTGAAATTTCTTTATCCTCTTGTAGTTCTTCTTCATCCTCTGGTCCTGGTAATGCGTTGATGCTCAAGACTAGGGCCATTGCAACCATGAGAAGCAACAAGTATTTAAAGAGCTCATTGTGTGTGCGATTGTATGGGAGAGGAACGATCAATGAAGAAGACAGCTCCAAAGGTATACTTGGAAGGACAAGAAAAGGGCTCAAGTTAAGCTTGTGGATGAGAAGTTGAGAGCAGCAAGGAAGACTCGAACTCCAATCTAACAATCTCTCCGGTGAGCACCTCGACCTGGGTTCCCTGAAAAATCCATGCTTTCTTGATGCCAGCGATAACATTGGGATCATTGAGAATTTTCCCGCCGCTCTGCCTCCCAATTTGGTCCAAATCTTGATGAGGAACAAGATTGTTTTTGTTTGTTGGTTTTGGTTGAGATTGAAAGCCACTGCTTCGCAGTTGAAAGATAGTTGGAGTGGAGAAGCAAATTGAAGATTGAGTTGTGGGTCCAGCGCAACAATAATCAAATAAATTCATTTGAGCCCATGGAAATAGCCAAATCCGGCAAGCTTTTCCGCCCCCTTTCCAGTCGGCAACCACCACGTTCTTGCTACGACGTTGTTGTCATTAGCTCTACTAGACTTGATTTTCAGTTTTTGACCTGTGAAGTCCTTTTTTCTCTGCTTTTGCCCTCTTCATCTCAGTCTAGAACTATTTGCCGGAGTAAGGCTACGCCCCGCGGGGAACGAAGGAGAAATCACCAGCGATAGTAAGATAATTGAAGGAAAAACTGAGGTGGTTGGTTGAGTGACGTGGCGGGTCGAGTTTGGTGATGTGGCATGTTAAAATTGGGTGAGTCAACACTTCTGTTAGCCACGTCAGCACTTGACTGACGGTGTTAACGGGAAGTAACGAAGAGTGACTAAACATAGACCGTTTTTAGTTTTACTAATTTGAGTGATCAAAATTGATATTAATTTTTTTCAGTGACTAAACATGACACGTATTAGTAAACCCAATAACCAATCTTGACATTAACCCAAATTTTTTTGCTGACAGAAACAATGTTGAATTCATGTGGTAATGGAGTTGATGAAGTGGTCTGAATTCAACAAATAAACAAACTAAGCAGCCATAAAGGTAAACGAGAAGAAGAAGCACTAACTTCAGTTCCTTGATTAAAGCAGAGACAGGGAAAGGTCATCGAGGGACAGATAGCTTTGACTAAAACCAAATCTGTGCATTATATAGTTGTGTTGAAAAGTGCAGTTGGTTTATTTGTTTGGAGACACGTGGCCAACGAGTTCCAAACGATTACGTAGTGGGTTTAAACTTAAAGAGGTGTATGCCTAATTGTATAGTATATGTGCTTGGTCAACACGATTGAAGAATGCCAAGGAGAATAATATGATGTTAAATTAGAGGGGAAGTCAATGAAGTTGTCAAAATTTGGCCAATCTGATCAACATATGAGGCTTCTGCTTTTGTAACAGACTGATTGAAGAAAATGATCAACAACAAAGGAGGCTTTCTCATTTCATATTTTCCACATTTTGTTCCTTCCTAAATTGGAAGATCAACATATGCGTCAAGCCTCCCATTCAACTTGCATATGGATCATTGACATGTACTAAGCTTCTTCATGTTTCTTTAAACAGTACTGGTGAAACAACAATGCTCTCCTGATGTATTTCCTGAATGTGCTCTAGCATGGGAGCTATAACTTTCTAGTCTTGCTATCTCTAGTCCTAATTCTTATCTTTTTTGTTTTTTGTTTTTTAGTCCTTTCTTTCGATATTCCATAATAAATTCAATAATAGGAATGAAATTTCAAATCTTTATGCCAAGGATCTTCTTAAGAACACCTAGTCCTTTATTAATATATATAAAGCAAAAATGTTATGAAACTAATGAAAAATATAAATAACTAATGGAAAATATAAATAACTACAATAGAAGATTAGAGAGGGAAAGACACAAGAGAAGAGAGGGGAAGAGTTCTTCTTGTTTATTCGTCACTTTTCATACAATAGTGTGCTCTATTTATAGACACACTTTGATAACCACTACATCCTTATATCAATGCATATATGAATGAGAGATAATGATGTAGGAATAGGGGTGATATGTAACTCCCAAGTGAGCATCTAATGTGGTAGGTCATTAGTCATCCATATACCAATAATTACATAATACTCCCCCTTGGATGACCACTAGATTGCATTACGTTATCTCATACTGCCGCATTAAAACCCTACCAAGAAAACCCTGTGGGAAAAAACCATGGTTAAGGGAAAAAGAGTGCACTGCGTATATGCTCCCCCTCATGACCACATCACTTCAGATCTTTGAGTCGTTGAACTCAAATTTTACGAACAACTTTTATAAAGATTGTTGTCGGGAGTGAGTTAGTGAACAATCTTCTAGATTGTCAATTTGATGCATGATCTTTAGATTTTCTTCATACATGATCGTCATGATAATTTCCTTTGGAAATAGTTCACAACCACAAGTCCTTTAAATATGGTGGATCACAATGTGTAACGAAGTACATTCAGGACTTGCCTATTATAGTTTGTTTTGTTTTTCTATGAAACAGTTATATCACCATATGTACGAGGTAACTCGTCTCCGATCAACCAATATGAGGATCAAATGGTATATAGGATTTGGATATATAGTTCACCAAATATCCCTTTGATAATACCATAATAGAACAATCGCATATATTGTTCATGAAGGTAACAAAGTATTTTCACCGTTCCATTGAGGGAAACATTGTATTTTGCTAATATTATCAACACCAAAATGATATTTTGTATGGTGCTCTAATGCATCAACATATGGTACTTCATGACGTAGTACATCAACATATAGTACTTCAGGACTTCATGTTTCACTTCTTTCTTGATGCCTAAATGGATCTTTGGTCATTTATAGTGATCTTAGGATCCGAATGTTATTTGATGAACATAATTTGTTCATGCAAAATTACTTTTCCACTTTTTCAACGTGACCTTCCTTGCCTATAAAAGGATCTTAAATCCTTCAATTTAACTTATGTCTCTAAGCAATCTACTGTTTTAGAAAACTCTTCAGGAGCTCCAATAATATTCATATCATCAACATAATATGAGATCGTCACAAAGAATTGATGCAAGCAGTTCTTTCATATAACGAAAGATAATAACAAAACTCACATCATAGAAACAATATGAACTCGACAAAGAACACTCATAAAACACATATCATACTTTAAAGTAAACACAACACATAAACCAAGAATTTAAAATCCTTGAAGCACATACAGACAACACAACTATATATGCACAATGCAAATGCTCTAATGCACTCTATCTGGATTTAACCTTTTAAGGTTCATCCACCCTACTGTTGTAAGTGTTCGCTTAGACGAGTATTTCACATTCGCCTATATTGTCTCAACCCATACCGGGGATATTCTTAGTCTACCGATATATGTTCTCGAGAACTTGTTTACTTCAGGTAAATTAATCCTTTTGGGAGTAATTAATCCTTCTGGGAGTTTCAAATATATATAACATTTTCATAAATTCAAACAAATAGGCTATCACAATAATTTTCATACATTGATTTAAACATTGATTTGAAAAATTAGTTGCATCCACCATAGGGGAGCATAACTCCTCTCAAACAATGATAGGTCTCTTCGAGAAACCCATTGCAAAATATTATGGTATATCTATCAAAATTTCATACTTTTCAATAGCACAAAAATTTGTTTGTATCCCGCTATTTTTATCCTTTTCAGGTGTAAGGACTTATGGTCCTTAAACATTATGCTCTTTGAGCAAGTTTCATAATTTCTTTCTATATTGGCCAATAACATCATCATTTGCATGAAGCAATAGAGTTTTACTCTTGATCCTCACTTGTATATATCATATTCAGCACTAAAGTACAACAAATTTCGTCAACAATGACTTCATTACGGTTTCATTATTGTAGTCCAATATGTTTTGAAATCTCTTCGCTTTCACAGCTATCAGACACATGTGTTCTTCTGGAATTGTAATCTTACTTTGGATACTTAATTCTCAAATTCTCAATTTCCAACGAGAATCAACTTAAGATACTTTGGCGGAGCAATTGGGATGTATGCAGCACACTCTGATATTCTCATATGTTAGGTTTCTTACCAAAATCATTTGTAAAAGGGGAAAAACTTATGATAACTTGTTGGTTAGATGCGAACCAATACTATCACTTGCCACCTAGCATGTCCTCGACAAGAGACCGGAAGGCTTAGCCTATTCTCTTAAGCAAAGTGATGTTTGACTGGATAACCATCAAAATGTATCAATAGCTAGTGAGGCAAATGATGACTCGATATTTGCACATGTTTTCCCCTTTGTTTCTTGATATTTTAAGCTTGCATTATTGCTTCTTTGGCCTATTTTACGCTAGGTTGTGTTCCTTTGTCACATTTCAGATCCTAGCACATAAAGTGAAGCGTAGGCGCAAGTTTCAAGTCAATCAGAGATCAACTGGCGACTCGTGGGAAGAAACTCGGGTATGACTTGAAGAAGAAGGGATTTCTACCTCAGTTTGTGACCATATAATCATGTAATCTTATCATGAGAAGAAAGAGGACGAGACTACGAGCGTCTGGGATCAAACGGCACTGATTTGGAGTCCGAACGAGGGAGAAACGAAGAATCAAAGATAGGGGACCCGGAACTGCAAAATACCCGACCATAATACCCTACAGGGTATTTTGGCCATCTGATAGGGGATTTTTGGCAGCATCAGAAGGCCCCCCGGTCGTGAACCAAAAATACCCGACCGGTACTAAAAATACCCGACCGGGTATTTTCCCTTTTGCCCAGAATACTGACCCGGAGCATTTTGTTGATACCCGACCGGTTCCCTAAATACCCGACCGGGTATTCTGACCGGGGATCGCGGACACAGGCTGTTAAAAGCCTGTTTTGTGCGTTTTTGCAAGGGAGAGCTGGGTTTTGGATCCCAAACACCCAAGGGACGAACCAAAGAAAGAGAGGGCGATTTGAGGGCATTCTTGGAGTGGAATTGGAGGATTTCTTCGACTTGGAAGCTCGAGGAACAAGCCCGGACTTGAAGACTGATCATCTGAAGATTCTTACTGCAGTCTCTCTCTTCTCTATGGAGTAACTTCCCTTCACTTAGGTTTTGAGGAACCCTAGCTATGTTTGTTTGATTGGATGATTGTATGAGTACTCTTACTTGATAATCTTGAGTTCATATTCAATCTATGCATGTTTTCACGATTCAATTCTGCTTTAGTCGAGATTATTGATTCTGCTTTGATCCTATGAGAGCGAATACCTGATTAGGTCAATAGAGCACCATAGATTGATAGTAGTGGATCGATTGCTTTAGTCGAGGATTGATTCACTGCTTTGTATCGATTGAGAACCTCATTCGATAGAGGGAGTCTAGTTCAGAACGCCTTGATCGATTGTTCTAGAGAAGGATACGTCCCTCTAGGCAATTGACTCAAGAGGGCCTTGTTCCTTTAGTCGAGACTCAAGGTCTAGTCAAGGATTCTCCGCATTGTGAATGAAAGTGAAACAAGTTAGAGATCATCAATCGTTAATCTGGCTAGTGGCTAGGGGGAATCATACCTAAGTGAGTTCCCAACCTGTAATTAGATTAACTTTAACTGTAGTTTGCTAGAGTACTTTTAGTTCTTTCATCTTAATCTGGTTTGCTAGATAATGAACTGAAGCTGAGTAATAGTAACTCTAGAGACCCGTGGATTCGATATTTATTACTTGAGCCACTATACTGCAGTCCCTTTCATTGGTTACACTTGGCCATTGTTAGGAGTTGTGTCATAGCGAGTCAAGTTTTTGGCGCCGTTGTCGGGGACTTTCTAGAGTATTAGGAAAGGCAGAAGTTTGTTACTTTAGAGTTTTTCTTTTCTTTTCCACCCTTGCTTTTCACTTGGGTGTTTTTGTTTTTATTGGTGCAGATCTGAATCATGGATCCTCATGGCTTCTCCAACCATTGGGGGTATCCACCACCATCCGAGTGGTATTACCCCGAGACCCCCTGGAGCAATCAAGGAGGAGAAGACTATGGATTCAGATTCAAGTACCAACCCCCTTACTACGGAGAACAACCAGATCCCTGGGCATATCAAGAAGAACCTCATTATCAAGAAGAATTCCTCCCACAACCAGAAGGGCCATCGGAGCTGGAGTTACCCATGGCGGCCTTCACGGGCCATTCTGCAGAGCCATGCTACACTCCACAGCCAGATCCAAACTATGAATTGAGGCTTCTCATGGAGCAGTTTGCTCGAGACAGTGAGAGATCATGTGCCAGGATGGATCTTTGTACCCAGGCCTTTCGTGAAACAGAGGAGATCCTCCTGAGCCTTAAGAAGAGCGTCGATGATCTTGAGCGATCTTGTGCACAACCTGCTCCAGATCACCCTTCTGCTACTGTACTAGAAGATGAGGAGGAAGAAGAAGGCTACAAGGACATTGTGGAGCACACTGAAGTTGTCACGGAGAGCTCCCGTGATGATCATGATCAGGAATGTCCTGTCGTAGCCGACCACACCTTCCCACATCCCAAACTGAGCTTTAAAGAGGCGGGCATGAGTGAGGAGATGCAAGAAGATCTCATGAAAGAAATTGCTTGGCAACTTGCTCTACAATCCGTGCTAGAAGACCAAGAGAGAGAAAGGGTGCAGAAAGAAGTTGTGGAGGATGACAAAAGTGAAACGGAAGAAGTTCTTGATCATTTCCCAGGGGTGATACCACATGAAGAAGGAAGGGAGGTTGAAGAAGCAATTGGCGTCCAGGCTGAGGACGGAGTTGAGGTGGAAGAGGCATGCACCGGCCATGAGTTACATGTGATATCTCCACCAAACTTCGAGGAACTACTTAGCAAGGACCCATTTGCAGTGTCTCTTTGCCAGACCAAGGCCACTTCGACATCGCTCCCTCTTGGTGGACATGATGGTGGTCAATCGATGCTGTCATATCTAGTTTGGGGCAATGAGACGAGAGAAGAGAAGAAGAGGTCTCGAGGGTGGAGACGTTATCTGCATCAAGTGCACGAGCTTCCATCACCTGTCATACCACATGCTCGTGACTTGAGACTCCACCTCATCGACGAGAACCTCAACTTCAAGGAGGTTTTGGGGTGGACCGAAACTTAGGAGCCATCGTCCGGCTCACGACGTGAAAGAAGCGCTTGTTGGGAGGCAACCCAACTAGTCGGTTTGCATTTCTTTCTCTATTTCACCTCGGTTGAGTCAGTTTTGTTCTTTGATTTTACAGTCAATAACTCAACCTTTGTGAGATTTTGTGTGGTGTTTGTGTTCTGACCACTCTCTCCTCCTGGAATGCACCGCCTGCCTCGTCCACCGTCATTCACCCTTGATCTGGTAACTTCGTTCTACCCTCCTTATCTTTCCTCCATTGAGGACAATGTCGTGCTTAAGTGTGGGGGGATGTTCGATTATGTATGCGGGTGAATGTTTGGTTGTTTGTGTGCTTGGAGCCTAGTCCACTGTCCAAATTTTTAAATTTGAGGGCTCCAAGTACGTGTTTCCTTGCAAATTGCCTGCTCAGTATGCTTTGAATTGACAGTCTCTATAGTAATGTGCAACCTAGGGAGGTAGTGTAGCACTATGGACGATGTTGAAGTATAAGATTTTTCCTATCTAGCTCTCTGTTGTGCCAGTTGATTTTGTGAATTAGTGGAGCTAAGACCGTTGAATTCATGTGGTAATGGTGACTCTGTTTGGATGGTGTTGTGGACTCGTGTATCGAACAGGGTGCTCATGTGGAAAATGGAAAGCAGTTGGTCCTCCATGTCGAAATCATCAAAATCCTAAACATGGGGTAAGCCCAACGTGTGTGGCACCGTTCATTGCACAAAATCGGGTTTTGGAGGAGAATTTAGTGATCCTTAGTGGGGTACTCCTACAAGGTGAAGCTAAGCTGTCTCTAGTACAAGTAAAACTTCCACCCGTTTAACGGTTTGCCTACTCGAGGATGTGTTTTTAAGGGCACGGATAGAGCTTCCGACCCCCCTTAATTTCATTGACCCTCCACACAAGTTGAGGAAAAGGAGTTAAAAGAAGTACCTTGGCGAGCGCTAGGTGTACAGAAATTTCTCTTGCTCGACTAATAAGGGTCAACCGTGCGAAAGACTGCAGTTGGAACTCCCGCCAAGTGAATGAAAAAAAAAAGAGAAAAAGAAATAAAATGAAAGTGAAAAAGGGGTTCCAACGGTGAAATGAAGTGAAAGAGAATCCCGGTACAACGAGTTTTTGGTTGTGAATTGTATGAGTCCCTTTATCCATGAACTGAATGTCTTACTTCCACTGCTTCTCATGATCCTGGCTTGAGTCTAGTACTCGCATTGAGAGAGATAGGGAACGTCTTAGAAGACCAGTTGACCTCGTAAGCTGCTATATGATCTAGAAAATCCTCTACCGACGATCGGGGTTGTTTGTTGCTATACAGGTCTGGAGAGCTGCATTGGTTTGAGTTAGGTTTGCTTGGGGACAGGCAAACGGTTAAGTGTGGGGGGATTTGATGACTCGATATTTGCACATGTTTTCCCCTTTGTTTCTTGATATTTTAAGCTTGCATTATTGCTTCTTTGGCCTATTTTACGCTAGGTTGTGTTCCTTTGTCACATTTCAGGTCCTAGCACATAAAGTGAAGCGTAGGCGCAAGTTTCAAGTCAATCAGAGATCAACTGGCGACTCGTGGGAAGAAACTCGGGTATGACTTGAAGAAGAAGGGATTTCTACCTCAGTTTGTGACCATATAATCATGTAATCTTGTCATGAGAAGAAAGAGGACGAGACTACGAGCATCTGGGATCAAACGGCACCTGATTTGGAGTCCGAACGAGGGAGAAACGAAGAATCAAAGATAGGGGACCCAGAACTGCAAAATACCCGACCATAATACCCTACTGGGTATTTTTGGCCATCTGATAGGGGATTTTTGGCAGCATCAGAAGGCCCCCCGGTCGTGAACCAAAAATACCCGACCGGTACTAAAAATACCCGACCGAGTATTTTTCCTTTTGCCCAGAATACTGACCCGGAGCATTTTGTTGAAACCCGACCGGTTCCCTAAATACCCGACCGGGTATTCTGACCAGGGATCGCGGACACAGGCTGTTAAAAGCCTGTTTTGTGCGTTTTTGCAAGGGAGAGCTGGGTTTTGGATCCCAAACACCCAAGGGACGAACCAAAGAAAGAGAGGGCGATTTGAGGGCATTCTTGGAGTGGGATTGGAGGATTTCTTCGCCTTGGAAGCTCGAGGAACAAGCCCGGACTTGAAGACTGATCATCTGAAGATTCTTACTGCAGTCTCTCTCTTCTCTATGGAGTAACTTCCCTTCACTTAGGTTTTGAGGAACCCTAGCTATGTTTGTTTGATTGGATGATTGTATGAGTACTCTTACTTGATAATCTTGAGTTCATATTCAATCTATGCATGTTTTCACGATTCAATTCTGCTTTAGTCGAGATTATTGATTCTGCTTTGATCCTATGCGAGCGAATACCTGATTAGGTCAATAGAGCACCATAGATTGATAGTAGTGGATCGATTGCTTTAGTCGAGGGTTGATTCACTGCTTTGTATCGATTGAGAACCTCATTCGATAGAGGGAGTCTAGTTCAGAACGCCTTGATCGATTGTTCTAGAGAAGGATACGTCCCTCTAGGCAATTGACTCAAGAGGGCCTTGTTCCTTTAGTCGAGACTCAAGGTCTAGTCAAGGATTCTCCGCATTGTGAATGAAAGTGAAACAAGTTAGAGATCATCAATCGTTAATCTGGCTAGTGGCTAGGGGGAATCATACCTAAGTGAGTTCCCAACCTGTAATTAGATTAACTTTAACTGTAGTTTGCTAGAGTACTTTTAGTTCTTTCATCTTAATCTGGTTTGCTAGATAATGAACGGAAGCTGAGTAATAGTAACTCTAGAGACCCGTGGATTCGATATTTATTACTTGAGCCACTATACTGCAGTCCCTTTCATTGGTTACACTTGGCCATTGTTAGGAGTTGTGTCATAGCGAGTCAGCAAACAATCTTGCAAACATCGGGTTGCTATTAGATAAAAATACATGTTAGAATCCATTTGATGCATCAACCCATAAAATTCACAAATGATCCACATGACTGATATATTTTTTACATACACGTCCATAAAATCTCAACTCTTTTACAAGCGATGATTAATTGTTCTATTCTCGTTGAGAACAACCATGAAATAATAACTCTTTTAGTTGAAGAATTATTTGACTTCTCATACGATGTGCTCATGAATTCTCAAAGAATTTTTTTCACATCATGATCTGAGGTGGTCTAACCGGACCAACCAAATTACCAATATACATGTAGTACATATTTGTGATGCAAATATTAGTTTCACTATTTTTTTATAAAATATTTATTTTTGTGAATATCCTTTTAATTGTGTAATGCTTCATCACTAGGTAGTTTGGTTCCTTCAGGCCACAAAACATTAGCTCTTTTAGAGATTTACCATATTTTGCCCCATATTTTGCCCTTCCGGGGACTTATGATTTGATGCATTCTTAGTAAACACGTATTCATGGTGAATATCATCACATATTGTTATCACGAGTACATAATTTAGTTACTTCAAGTAACCAAACATAAGCTCTTCAGAAGCTTTTCCTAATTTATGTACTCTACCATATAGTTTATATGGAATTTTTCTAATACTCATACTTAACAAAACATACTAAAAATAATAAATGAGAATATTTCAAACTTAAGACAAAAATGATGAATTTATTAAGTTAATTGTTCTAGATAAAGTTATCAAATTAAATTATGCATGAAAAATAATGTCACAATAAAACATAAAAGAAAATAAGAACCATAATACTATAATTGTGAAAATTAAATAAGCTTTATATGGAACAATATCATCACTAACTAGGTGATTTTAAATTTATATATGCGTTTCATTATACATTTCAATGTACAACCGGTACATTATGTTATCATGACTTTGATAATGCAATTGTTGCATCATCCTTATTTATAATTCTCCTTTTTCTCTTCTTTCTCACTTATGGTGAAAAAATCCAAACAATATATTTAACATATATATAATTATGTTAATAGCTCCATTCACTTTGGGGAATAGATTGTTTCATTCACTTTTGAAAATGAAAATTTCTCAAGTGCAATATCATTTTCATCTTTAATGGAGAATATACCAACTTATAATACAAAAAATATTTTCCATAATATTGATATTGCATGAGCGTATATGAATTTGTTTTTCCCTTTGATCATTCTTGATAGAATGAGGTCTCTTGTGTACAATGGGTACGAGACAAATGTATTTTTCATTACAATGGTAACATACATAACCAATATTCTTGTTACCATGTCCAGTTCTTTATTTGCCCTTTATTTGCCCTTGGGCTCTTGCAAATTGCATTTTCTACATATCAATGGATGATTGATAATAATAGGATAATACGGAGAACTGAGAAATTAACTCATCACTTATATAAATATTAATTTTCTTGTTATTGCTACTACATGAGCAAATTTTAATTTGTGATAATGTCAAAATACAAATTTAATTTTAAGGAATCGATACATGTATTGTAAAACACTAAATAATATAAATCAAATCATACAACCCAAAATTCTAATCCAAATAGATGTACGCGATAAAAAATCAATGGATGGTCTACTACAAGAAAGAGTAGCATCTATATATCTTAATATATTGGAACGAGATAAACTCAACACAAATAAGACAATAAGATATGAAAGAAGATGAAGATTTGCATACCTTGATCATATTGTGATCTTACTCGCATATACTAGATTGTGTAGAGAGACAATGACCAACCATGATTCTAGCAGAGTTTCGGGCTACTAACGTGTTATGAAACTAATGGAAAATATAAACAACTACAAGAGAAGATTAGAGAGTGAAAGACACAAGAGAAAAGAGGAGAAGAGTTCTTTTTAGGGTTAATACCTTATTTTGGCCCGAACTATGACCATATAATCAACTTTGGCACGTGGTTTCAGAAATTAACATATTGGCCTCAACTATGCACCATATAGACTTAATTGGCCCGACTCGTGAATCTCCGTCAAATAAGACGGTCAACATCATTGACCGTTAGTGAATCAGCATGCTACGCTGACGTGGATGCCACGTGGAAAGTAAAAATTTAATAATTTAATTAAATAATAAGATAAAATAAAATCCTCATTCTCTCTCTCCTCACTCGGCCCACACAGCCTTGTCGTTACCCAACCCTTCTTCCCCGACGATCCCTTTCCCAACCCTCTCTCTAACAAAATTTTGTCCACGAAACGGCTCCGCCTTTCCCTGTCCCCGATCAGCCCGCTCATCTACACCGCCTTGTCTCTGTAAATCTTCCCTTTCGTCCGCTCCTCGAACCCGACAGGCAGTTCGATCACGTCTGGGTCGGATTCGCCCCGGCGGGTCCTCAACACCCAGAAGATTAGAAGAACGACAACCGGATTTCTCGATCCCGAGTGCCATCTCGGTGAGTTGGTCATGACTCGATTTTGCTTCGCTCCCGAAAGCCACGTAGACCACGAATCTCTTGCTTGTCGAGCCACTCCTTGATCGAACCCCACGCCCGTCGTTGACTCATCTGCCTCCGCCGCCGGAGGCGGGAGCTGGCCAACGGGGAGAACCGGCTTGTCATAGATGGTCTCGAGAACTTGGAGCCAATGGCGATCGAACTCGAACAGGAACGAACCGTCACGACGTCGCAGTGGCGAGCAGAGAGCCCGATCCGGATCAGATCTTTCAACTGCCACCTCGGAGTTTCTACCAACGCTGCTTCTCTATCCTGCTAGAGAAACGACCTTTCATTTGATATTTTGAAATCGAGGGGATAGAGCTGGGATCGAGATGCTCTCATCAACAAACGGTCGCGATCCTCTCATCAACAAGCTTCAACCTCAAATGCAGTGGAGGAAGAAGATGCTGAAAGACAGTTCGAAATCGAGGGGATAGAGCTGGGATCGAGATGCCCAGGCAGTGGCGTGTGAGTTGCAGAGATTGGGAAAAGATTTTGACCCAGTGGAAAGGGGGGTTTGGGAAAAGATTGGGGAAGATTACGTACTAGTGGGAAGGGGATTGGGGATTGGGTTAGAATGGAATCAGATTGGGGAAGATGCAAGACGGTGGAGGAAGTGAGGAGAGAGAAAGATGTTTTATTTTTATTTTTCATTTAAAATGTAAAAGAGCATATAAAGAATATTTGAATTTAGATTAAATTATTAAAATTTTATTTTCCACATGGCATCCACGTCAGCGTACCATGCTGATTCACTAACGGTCAATAATGTTGACCGTCTAATTTGACGGAAACTCACGAGTCGGGCCAATTAAGTCTATATGGTGCATAGTTGAGGCCAGGATGTTAATTTCTAAAACCACGTGCCAAAGTTGATTATATGGTCATAGTTCGGGCCAAAATAAGGTATTAACCCTATTTTTTATTACAATTCAATTGGGTTGGGTATGAAAAAATGAAATTCATATATATGGTAAATGTGTAGAGTTTGATAGATCTATACCCATTCATTTATTTGGGTGGGTGGAATTTTAATCCGTGAATTTGAGTTTATACGTTTGCCCACATATGCATTACCTAAACAAGTGTTTGTAAAACTTTACCGTAATGACGGTCCGACTGAGAAAGCCTTCTACCGCAGTCTAAACCATTAGGTAGTTTTTAGCGGTATGAAATATAAACAGAAATTACATTTTAGCACCTAAAATTTTTATTTCTTACATTTTGATACATAAAATTTTTAAGTTTTTACATATATGTCCAATTTTGTATGTGTAGTTACAACAATCTACAGTAAAATGAGCATTGATACCCAATCATTTAGAATATAAAAGCAATTTTCATACCCTACCTAAATCCATCTACAAAACTTCATAATTATCTATATTTACTCATACCCTATCCATAATCGATGAGTTTGCTTAAATTTGAATAAAATTACGCACAGGTGGATAATTGTCGTCCATAATTTGTAAAGAGGTCAAATTTCTGATGTAATTAATAGAAAATATTATCATAAAATAAATTGGATGAAAATTGGACATGCCAACTGTTTTACATATATATTCTTCTCAATGGTACAGGAGGGAAAGAATTTTGAAGTGCATGTATGTATATAGTACAAGTATAAAACGAACTAAAATATTAGTGTGTGGTCTTCTACAGCATCATATCGTCTCAGTAGTACTCCATTAGTTCAATGGTTTGTCCTAGGCGTAGTTGCAGAGCCCAAAAGCACAGAACCCCCGCTTCCCGTTGCCACCACTCGCAGCAGAGCACTTGTTGCCGCATCCGCCGCAGTGCGACCTGTCGAAAGACGGGTTGACGCATCTCCCACGGCAGCAGATCTCGCTGTACTTGCACTTCCTCCCACACTTGCCGCAGTTGACTCGATCCCTCATCACGTCCACGCACTTCTTCTTACAACAATGCGGCCCCGGGCTGCCCCTCGCGCTGCATATGGCAGGGAACTTGTCGCACGTCTTACGCCGCCCCGCCAACGACGACGCTGCGGAGGCGGCCTTCTGAGCAAGAAGAAAGCGGCTAGTCACGTCGACATGTTCTTCCACGCCGCCAACTGCTTCTTGTTCGTCGAGTAGGACTGCTTCTGGTGTCAATGGTTGGCCGTGGATGGTTGAGAGAAGAAGGGCCGTTGACACTAGGTTAAGGAGGAGGAAATAACGTTTCAGCATGTTCATGTTTGCCATATATAATGCGTAGCTAGAGAGGGAGTTAGAAGAACTGAATGGAATGGAATGGAATGAGTTGGTTTGAGAGGATAGGGAATTTATAAGGGTTAGCTCGATGGTTTGCTTTCTATTGGGTGGGATGGTCCAAATTCAGGTACTAAGTAATGAAGCCGCAGGGAGAAAAAGGGTTGGGGGAGATTTTATTATTGCGCTATGGCGGCTCTTCATGATCAGCATTCAGCTGGAATTATGCCTTATGGTGATGATGAGTCAATTGTTTCCTAAAATTAGGCAATATTGTTGTGATCTTGGTCAACGCGTTTGAAAAATGGATGGAACAGAAATGACAACTTTGATAAGTCAAATTATGGTCAGCCGCAGTTCGGCAAGAGGTAAACAAAATACGAAGCCGCAGGCGTACGTACGTGGTATATTTATATGCATTTGTAACAGAAAAGTGGAGAAAAAGATTCAGCATGGAAAATACACCTTTACTAGTTGAATGAACCTGTAGAGAGCCGAATCCAGTTGGGATTTTATTCCGGTCAAATTTTGTTCATTTATAAATTGTTCAATTCAGAGTCAGACTTACATCAAGACACTAGACACCCATAAAATTTATAGAAAATTATCATCAACTTCACCATCCTAATTAGCTTTTTTTATTGATTATGTTTATCGTTTTAACATATTGAACGATAGCAGTTTATGTGTTATTCAATATAATTTTTTTTTGTGAAAAATATAAAATTATTGAATAGATATATAAACCTATCAGTGGAGCATCCACAGCTGGTATGTGTGACTTGCTCACAACGGATACGACAGTTGACATGGTCTTTTTCTCAATGTAATATCTTATCAACTTCATCTTCATATTTTTTAATTTGAGTATCAAAGTCAAATAATACTAATTCATTCCAAATCATCTATCTGGGCATATGTTTATTCTCTCTTCCTAATATTGGAAAAACGATTCATCAAAATGATTCACCAAAAGAGTCCCGAATCTCCCATCACATGACTTAGTGTATGGTTGCAATTCACAGAGGTACGTAAGCAGATGATGGATGGATGGATCCTCACCGTGGGAACAGAACAGAGGAGTAGCCAGGAAGGGTAAAAACAATGTAAAGGGTAAAGGGACATATCTACAGGGAGAATCTCTGCTTCGTTGCTTTTTCTTTTCGTAAATGGTGATAACAGAATTCAGAAAGAAAAAAAGGGCAGGCAAGGCAAGGGGATCGAATTTCCCACCTAATGGGTAAAGAACATATATCTCTGTCACTGCTGCATGAAACACGATGCACCAACATTCATTGTAGATATAGTTCAAGGATTACTTTGGCTTACTTTTAACGGAATAGTTCGAATTAAAGATAAGTGATTTCATTAAAGTTGTTTCAGAGTCGGAAGCAAATCTTGAAAGAGTAGAATGAACGAAATGACGAATACATGACGAGATATTTAAAGAAGTGATTGGTTCCCCCTTAAAATTTATCGAGTTGTACCATATAAAATTGATGTAATATTCATACATATATACTAGTTTTTCATGTAAGTTTGTCAATTTATTCACACAAATCGATTCGTATTCTTCCAGATAACTTATTTTTCACACATTCTCAACAATCGTTCAACAAAAAATTTCACAAATTTATTTTAAAATCTAGTCAATCAATTAAATCTCATCAACCATTCCTTATTAGTAATTAGTGCATAATCAACAAAATTTGAAGTTATAAATGCCATCCAATCATTTTAGCTTAAAAAACCATTACCTTGTCCAAAATATACTTTTTCCAACTCAAAACCTCTCAACTTACCCCAAAATAACTTTGTACTATGTTATATGATACTTTGTGCTCTATATCTTTCTTTATATATAACTAGTAAAGAAGCCCGCGCTCTGCGGCGGGGAGACTATATTGTGGGAATGGAGAGTTGTAAGCGAAAAAGCGGAGTCATTGTGCATGTGAATAGTTTGTACGTACATCGCGGATACATAAGTCTGTTGATGTTGAAGTGCAAATATTGCTAAATACTGGGATAATATAGGTAAGACAACGGTCGAGCACAATGACTTTCTGCGCAAGCGTTGACGTTTTCATTAGTTTATTGTTAAAGCTGGCTGCGGTCGAATGCAGAAAGTATAGTAAACTCCAGAGGAGTCTGAGCCAGATATCCAGGTTTAGGGAGTTGCACACAAAACGAAAACCAACATCCATTCATGGCCACAATTGCCGGAGGGAAATGGCCATGGCGGTGGGGATGCTGCAACAATAGTTCGTTTGCTGTAACTCCAAGCAAAGATTCAGCGGTCTTTCCAAGTGCGACGAAGCACGCCGAACCAGTAGTGTCTCCGACAGCCAAATGAATTTTGTAGCTGTAAAAATGTATTAAAATTTCAGGGTTGAATTGGGCGTGCCCACTTGACTGATGGGGAAAAGGTGGATTTTAAACTAACCAATGTTCGGTTTCTTCAGCCTTTAGTTGGCCATGTTCTTCACAAAAAAAATCACCAGTGCCAGGAAATTCCCTAGCTGTCTTAAAGCAAAAGGCACATCCTAAGTAGAACCATGATCTTGAAGCCTCAGTGGAGAGGACTTGCGCCAAACAATAGTACTGGGTAGCCTGTAGGTAAACAAAACTGGTGAGAAAATTTAGCTAAGCAGGCAAGAAATTTGTTAGTTTACTGGGAAAAGGGACTGGAAAAACAGATCCATCTAGTGGTGAGGCAGAATAAATTTTGAAGCATGAAAATAATGGCTGGCTACATTAATAGTGCAGATTATGCTTTAACCTGCCATGAAGTAATAAGACACAGTGCTGTGACAGTAAAAGTTATGACAAAAGAACGCACGTCAACCATTGGATTTCTGGAAAGGCGGATGAGGTCCATAATTGTCTTGGTACTGTCAGCTCGAAACATTTCCTCTTCAAAATAAGTGGAAAAGCATGGAGGATAATATCGGATCGTATCTGTACCACCAGTAGCACTACAATTTCGAAAGTATATGAGATAAACGGAAAGTAAATTACTAAAAGCGGCATCTTGTAAGAGACTTACGTAGCACGCAAAACATTTGCCAATTCAGAAGATGGCTCCAAAACAAACCGTGTAGCGGAGGTGCTGGTTAAAAAAATGCCGCCTTTGGTAAAAGTAGGAAAGGAGATGTGAGTCGTCGTAGAATGGATTAGCAATAGCATTAACTGTGAGGGATAAAGGTGCAGTGTAAACCTGTTGTGGCGTCAGTAACTTGAAGACTGCATACACCAAGTATAACAGAACCCATGCGGCCAAGGTATGCTAGTTCTTCTCCATCTAGTGATCGAGCAACATCGCCACATATGGTGATGTTAACACGTATATTTCTGCAATAGTCAAGTGCAGGCTAGACGGAGATGATTGGAATTACGTTTAATCAACTACAAATGGAAAGGTACACAATCGCATTGCATTGAAAACCTTTCGTTTTGTATGACCAGTTTCCGCCTAATAATAGCACCAGTGGATGTTGCCGAACAGGATAACCCGCTCACAGAAACAACTCTGCCAACAACATCTACATTTGAAGAGGTGTTACAAGAGCGTCAATTCATTAGTGCAAAAAACCAAGTGAAGTATATGTGATGAGATTACAGTAATTGCCAGGTGAACCTATGAGCTGGTTTGTTGAGCGAGGTAAGCCGTGCAAGGAACTGAAGTGAAAAAACTCAAATGAATCAGCACAGAAACCCGGTGACAACATGGTTACATCCTCAAATATGGTTCCCTGAGAAAGGACCAAACTAAATCTATGGGAGCAAGGGCGGCACAGTGGCTGTGGTTTTGCCAGCTGGAATCCAGTAACTAAGTAGACACACCCTAGTTGCAGGTGTGGGCCAAATCGGTGACCTAAATGTGGTGTCGCGATGGCCTGGATTAAGGTTCCCTGTTAAACAGGGAGGAGGCGAAGCAAGAGAAATGACCGAAGAGCACAATTTGCACGGGCAATTGCAACAAAAAAACGTTAAAGGAAATGCTATATTACCTTGGAATCGGTCCAAAGACTGCAAAACTGTGAGAGAATGGATGGCTTTTCTGAATTGCAATAACCCCAAACATGCAAGAGTCGTATCTTGAGAGCAGCTTCTGGCCCTTCAGTTCCATTCAAATCCAGAAGCAGCTTTTGCGGAAGCATGTCTCTTTTGTGAGGGAATTGGGGACGAAGATCGAACCGGATGACACCAGAAGGAAGGTTGAACAGGAACAGTATGCTGATTTAGGATTCTAGTGAGGAAATAGCGGAAGAAGAGTAAAGTTGATGAGAGAGGATGAAAGGTGAGATAAGAGCAGGGATCTTCCTAAACGTTGAATAAAACAACAAAACACATAAACTTTCTCTCGAACTGTTCAGTGTTTCTGCGGCCCAAAATGATTCAAAATACAATAAACAATGGTCGTAGAAGAAAAGACTAAAAGACAAGTGGTGTGAAGGGAATCTATTACTTTTCAACTGAGGCAACAGTAGAGCAAATGGGGGAAACATACTAACACTGGAGGCTAGAAGGGAATGACCGATTTTAGTCGAATTAGAGGAGGTTACATTAGGAACACAGTACACTGTAGATAGCGAATAAGGGGTGGTTAATGATATCTGTAATGATCTTGAGATCTAATATAATAGAACAGTAACGACACAAGAGTGAAGACAGAACACTCAAACACATGTAAAACAAAGGAACTGCAGAAAGGGCATAACTAAGACGAATAAAATACGAACGTGCATTGCCAAGTACATTGTTTAGATCTGAACTATTTGGATGGTTGAGCTTAAAGGGTAGCTACCATACACAACGTACCAGAACAGTTTATGTTCAGAATGGAAATAAAGATGGACTATTCCAATTCTCAAAAGATCGAATTAACTAATAATGTTGCAATCCATGTCTTCTGGGCCTGCCTTACTTTGATCCTTCCTCAGCCAACAACCCAATTCGTTCCTTAGTCCTAAGAGCTGCAATAAGAACAGACATGTGGGTATTTATTAGTGCGCAAAAAATGGTTGTGCCCACGAACACTAATGTTCCACTGAATGCAAAACAAAAGTAGGAAGGAATGTACCTTCTTTGACTGCAATGTAAGGACTTCGGTCAGATGCGCAATTTAAGTTCTCGCAATGGCTGAAATGCTTTTGAATCCCAAATCGCAAACATGCGGATGTGTGGTTCATCTGAATCTTCTGATCCCACGATGTACAGTTCTGCCATTAGCTGAACATTGCAGAATGTTTTGAGCAACTCAACTCTCTCGTCATATGGCATCATTTGGAACTCGAGCGGTGGCATACGGATTAGAGCAAGAGAAGGTTGATGATTCAGAACTATTGTTGCGGTGTGATTTCCTGATTCGCATTCAGCCTGCAATTCGTAGTACAATCTAAACGTATACGTAGATTAGAGATGTGGTAGCAATGAATTGTTACTTAACAATAAGGAAAAGAAAAGTAGTCGTAATTTGGAAATACTCAGTGTCTTCAGGAAAAGTTTTGCAGGTCTCAGAACCAAGATGGAACTTAAGTATCTTCAATTTGCATCGATAGAGTATCTGTCACACGGATTGAATTAGGAAAAATGTCAAATCCAGTTTTTGTGAGTAACTAAAACATTTATTTTGTTGGAAGGCCACCTGAGGATGCTTGATAATTTTCATATATACTTGCTTAACAATCTACAGTTGCACAAAGAAGGTAAGGAAAGTCACCTCAGTTTCCATTTCTCCTAATGGAACTTTGGTCTTCAATTCCAGCAGTGAAATTCTGGGAGGAATCTTGCGCCGAAGGTATCCAAGGCGCTCCTTCGAGCTGTAGTCAATGATGTCCACTGGCAATCTGTTATGAAAGAACCTAGTAGGTTTGTTGTGTTCAATTAGCTAACTGGTAGAAGAAGATGCATATAATGAAAAGAAAGATGCAAATAGTACAGCATACCTGTTCATTAAAAGATGTGTCGTTTCATTGTATGGTTGCACAATGAGACGGGTCCCAGGAGATGTCACGAAACAAAACGGCGGAATATGGGTGAATTCGTGGACATTTCGGGTGAGGCCTGTTGCTGTAATGATCAGAGGATAATGCACCTCGCTTCCATCAGCACTATGAATGAATTGTTTAATCCGCGTTCCGATGTAGCTCACAAGTCCTTTATTGCCACTATGAAGTTGGAAGACAACTAATGAGTGTTAATACAGACCAATTTCCATTCAAACGTATAAAACATAAACTGATTTCGAAGCATACCTCATGTCTTCAAGATAGATTTGGAACATAAATGTATCAGAATTGACCCTAAGTGGTTCTGTTATGTGCGTCACGCATCCTGTGATTTCTGAAGCATGAATCTGGTTGAGTTATTTGGTTGCATGTGGTCTGTAAATATTATATTTAGGGAAAAAAAATATTCTGTGCATCAATTTAAGATGCAGGATGCTGTGTTCAGTTGGTTAAGCACGAAGAAGAAATACCTGAGTAACAGAGTGGGAGACTTGCAGGAGAAACACTGTAATCACAAAGGACTTGATGGGCACAGTCATCTGGAAAAGTCATGGTGCTGCGATATTCATGGATTCCTTCGAACGCACCTCTATTTGTGAAAGACAATCTCAAAGTGGAAGGTGCAATTCGACGTTCAGATTTAGCCGGTATCACAGTTGGGTTTATCATGGTGTAGAGACAACCAAGGTTCATGTCTGAACACATGTCAGGAGAGTTTCCACATCGCACAACAGCTTCCATAAGCTGTCCCTATAGCAGTTACAATGTTGGAAACATGTGTTCACTAAACATTCTATGTTTAAAGTATAAGCAGGAAGTAGTTTTGTTTTTTATAGACGTACCTCTTTGTCTAGCCAAAGCATTTGTATAGAGGTAGCAGATGTAGTTTCACAGGGGTCACATTCTGTCCAGATGTTCAGTAGGCGTGCCATGAGGAAAATGTTGTTGGTTCCCAGATGGAGTTCACGGAAGGTTGTGGATTGCTGCATGACATCTAAAACAAAGCGAAACTGCATGACAACACATAAAAGCATACGGAGATAAGGCTATTGTTCAGTAATGGGAAAATACCATGTGGGTCCGGTGGTAACATTTCGCTCTCTGTGTTTGCCAAAAAACAGAACTCAGTGGGCAGGAATGTTTTGGGTGCAGGACGAACTTGCTTTCTATAGCTGCGGGAAGAAATATGATCACCAGAATAAATGTGAAAGCTATCAGAAATAACAGTAAAAATGCACAGGTTATTGCACCAACAAAGAACCATGTGTTGCTCGCTATTTGGAGACCTGTCGACATTTAGCGGCAAAACAACAAATAGTCTAGTTTAGAAGGACATTCGATTAATGCATATGTCCCTTTCCAAGTCGATTATTCAAAACCTCACCCACACACTTTTAGAGTCCCCCGTTAAATCCAAAGATAGGTCAGTAGAACTTTTGCCGCCAAAGGGTACAGAAGAACGGCTAGCAAAAACCGAAACACAGGGAATGAAAGACCATTAAAAACAATATCGAACTCACAGTCAACGCGAAAGTGTGGGCAGATGCTGACGCTGGGGGACTGGCAGCGTTTCTCTGGGCGGGTTATGCTGAAGGTGGGGGACCAGCAGCGCTTCTCTGGCCGGTTTTATAACTTAGGGTTTTTTGTTACGAACAAAGGGTGATCTGAACGACAGAAAGACAGGCAGTTTATTTTAGGAGACAAAGTGGAAGGGTTTGATGGAGAAAGCTATTGGGCCGGGCCAATCGGTTATGGTATGTTTAAAAAACTGCATCATGCATAATTGGTGGGCCGAATTGGTAAGTTGTGCATTTCTGTCGACCCAACTGGGGCGGAAGAATGTATCTAGAAAGTATATCCATCATGGTTTAAATTGGCCCAGTTATAATGCTAGCGGGTGTTTTCGATAACCTATTCATAACTGGACTGATTACGCAAACTGGGCAAGTAATTAGGGTCTTGTTCCATCTTGTTTTTAAAGGTTGCTGGGGCAACACTGAGTACTCTCTGTCCATGTTAAATCTCCTCTCATCCGTGTACAAATCAGTCACATATTTGCAGGCATTAATAAAGATCCTTAGGTTTGGAAGCCGTGCAGTTGCATAATTTGGTTTTAGAGTGGACTTTCTTAATGATCAAATGGGTCCAGAGACTATAGAGCTAGTTTGGTGGTCAAACTCTCTATGTATCGATAGGCTGTCAAGTGATGTACCTGTTTTTTTGTTGTCTGCGAGCAAGCACATTATTTAGTCACATGGGGTCCGAGGTAGAGTTGCCGATAGGAAGGAGCACGTACAAAATGGCGAGACTATCTGTGTTCATTACAATGACATCGGAAGAGGTAACATCCTGGAGTCTTGGTGGCGAAAATACAGCGAAGGGCTTTCGCAAAGCAAATCTAAGGAACACAAAGACATTGAAACGAAATATATTTTACAAAACTAAATGCTAACCCTGAATCCTTATTTCTAAGACGCTTAAAACCAATCCTGAACACCTGCAGCATGACGATGCCAGACTGCAACAACTTCAAAGCGTTCATGCCTATCCTTACAGCAAGGCAACATTTTGATCTCAAATGTATAAGTGCGGTAAAGGACAGGTTGGAGGAGACGGCGAACATCTGCGTCTTCAAGGTCCCATAGAGGAAATGTTTGCAGTAATGCAGAAGCTGCTTCATGACTAATCAAGAATGAAGTCTTAAATGTCTCGTCACAGACGTCGGCTGAGATATAGAAACTATTTATGGTTGTATGAGAAATCTGAGTCAATTTGATGATTCTATCGGTCTAAGTATACTATTACTTTTATGTGCGTACCTTTTAATCCTGTCATCATGAGCAATGGATGCAGAGCAATTAGAACAGACATCATTCGGGGACAATTTATGTTTTTGTGGTGAGCATTCAGGGCACAACCAAGTAAAGAATCCAGATTGGTGATTGATTTTCTGAATTGTCGCCAAACACCTAAATGTTGCCTACAGATAAAGAACAAAGAAGGATTAGGGGTGTGTAATTTAAGTAGTATGTGAATCCTGGTAAAAGTTAAGGCAAAATACACTGTTGAGCGGCGCAGTGTGCAGCGCATCATCCTCAGCCAACAGGAAAAGTAAGTCTGCTATCGAGTGGCATGGACCATGTCGTTGGACCGGTCTGACAATGTCATTGGCGCGCCATTGACTAATGTAGAAGATCGGCATATTCGAACTCGAATGTCTGCATCGAAACGAAAGGCGAACAATGTATGCAAGATATGATCTAAAATAATACTGGGTTTTTGTAAAAGGATGCAAACCTGTAAAAGCTGGGCCTATGCATTCGTAAGGTTTGGTCAACGATGACCCTTGTACTGCATGTATTCTTGTAAATATTTTTCCCTGACTCCAAAAGAATGAAGAACTGAGGAACAGACAAAGCGGCGGCATGTTGTGTTGGCACAAATCTTACCATCTGAACAGTGGCCGACCATAGAAGTCATAGTTGCAATGACAGGCCCGTTTCGCTCTTGGCTAACAACCAATGCCTCAAGCGCATGCATGATCAAGTGGTCGACGATTTGGGTTAAAATCTGTCTATTGCTGCATGTAAAAGCAAAGAAGCACATCTAAGCAACACACATCATTCGGGGAGCAAAAAACTCATGAAGACTGAATACATGCCAATTATCTTCCAGGATAATGAGCTGGTGCATCGACATTACATCGCCTGGTGTATCCATGTAGGGTTTGGAGATGGCGACTATGCGGCCCATTATGTCTGGGTAATAATAATGAATCACTGAAGGGTTACAGGAATAACACGACACAAAACAAATGAATGGTGTATGTATATGGCGACTGGATAACCTGATCTCTCCTGTTTGGCAAGTGCACGCATGTATAAGTCAAAGAAAGGGACTGGTTCTGCCATGTCGGTTGGGTGGTAATCGGACGGTGGGGGTTCAGGAACAGACCGGAAGCTACTGTTGTTTGTAAAACGAAGTTCGGAATTATGTGAACAACAACGGCCCATCATTCTTGCAGGGGTAACGAAGAAGGAAGATATCATGTAAATTTTGCCCGGGCTAAAAACTGGCTGACCCAATTGGGGTGCGACAGGATCCGACGTCGCAACAATCAATATTCCCTGGGTGTGTCATAATGTAGAAATCAGCCAATGTAAGGACAAATAGATTCCGATAGATATAAATAGAAGTGCAAATGAAATACCTGCTTATCGAGTAGAAGATGATGATCTATATCATGGCCCGACAGCGGCTCCTGCCATGTATGCAGATGTCGAACCTGAAGCAGTTCGTCCGTGTATCCAAGGTCAAGCTGATTGATCTGTATTGTTTCGCCCATGACTGGAAGCTCTGTTCGCTGCGGCGGCCGATTCTTTGCGAGAGGAAGATTAAGGACAGAGAATACCCTAGAGAAGCTAATAGAAACCGTACCGGGCCCCTTTAAACAAGTGGGCCTAACCATGACAAAGTGGGCCAGATGTAATTACATGCACAGCATGTCCTGCATAGCCCCGCGTCGACGGGCCCTATATTTGATTAGGTCAGCTCGACTGAACTGCTATGTAAAACAACACATAAAAGAAGAGGCCTCTCTGCGTCACCACGTTGTCTTACTTTTTTGGAGACCCATTATAATCAAGCTGCACTCTGGCAGGACATCTAAAACGGTTTGAGTTAGGACGAACAATACATATTGCATACCTGAAAAATGTTCCCTATATTGAAAGCATAAACAACCAGACAGGCAGAGATCAACGGCAAGATGGGGGCAGATTATGTTTAATGGATAACATAGAGCAGGCTAAACATATAGCTGAGGAGCGCAAGTGAAGGTACTGCACGCAGATGTAGTGTACACGTTTGATTGTGGAAAGGGACGGGCTTAGGAAAAAACAGATCGTCTAACAATACTAAATAGAGGGCAGAATTTGCCTGGGTGCCACTAAACCACATTTATACAAAGAGGGTTCCAGATCGTCGCAACAGAGATATGGTTGGTGACATGGAACGCTCTAGCAATCCGTAGTTCTAGAGTAAAGTACTTGCCTTCAACATCTTGAACAATAGTTTCTTTCTCAGGAAATTGTAGCACACTAAACTCATCGACCGGCAATCTGAGCAGTTGAACCATTGCATCGTGATCGAATTTAACTATTTCTGTCCTGACCAAATCACTACACGACACAAATGCATCGTACCTGTTTGACCATGAGAAAACTTGTCAACATTTGAAAGGAAAGAACATTTGGAAGAGACTTATATGTCTGACCTTAGAGAACCGTGTTCATTCTTAATAAAGCATTGGTCCAAAGTAACAGCAACAATTTTTGCCAAACACCAGTAGCGCGCCTGCACAAAAGCAAGAAAGGTTGTAAATATGGACTTGAGAGCACGTAAGCGTGGCTATACTACATTTACCTCAAAATTGAGTGTATCAGCCGCAAGCAGTCGAATCATTCTGGTGAGTGTGACTGCAGTCGGCAGAGGGTGCCTGAAAGGTTTGTAATTGGGAACCGCTGCCTCCTGAAGGACTGTAATTGGCCTGTGGTCATGTAAAAAGCTGCGGCGCAAAGAATTAGTGCGCCTTTGTGTCTATATCGATACAACACAATTTGAGATAAACAGGTAAGGCACAGCTAACCTGTTCATCAATGTCCTGTGACGATGTGAATACGAACCATTAATTGTACGGGTTGCCTTTGTGCTGGTTAAAACCAATTGATCTACACAGGTAAATTGTATTTCAGCACAGATTTGTGTAAAAGGCATAACAACGAATAGAGAGATTAAGAGGCGCACATCTCGGTTCAGGCTGAGCAACAAAAATGCTCGTGAAGGTCGCGACCACCGGATATTTGAGTTCAGCGGCTTCAGCCCAATAGTAGAAATCATCGTAGGGAGCAGTGTAATTGATCACAACAGTTTGCTTCCTGATAGAATGCAGAGAGTGTTAGTGTAGTTCTCACAAGTTCGAATGTAAAAGGAAGGACTATAAACATTAACCTGGTGTTTTCTATTTGGATCATCATGAAGGTAGTGCTATCACTATTGTATACTGGTTCTGATATCGCTAAAACACGACCTGTGAGATCTGGAAACGTTCAAGGACCCTAGCATCAGAACAATATTTGGAGGAAAAATTGATCACGAGGCAAACCTTACCTGCCAAGTTCGTTGGGTCCAAGGCCATCCCGTAAAGTTCTTCAAATTCTGTGTTCTTAAATCCATCAACCGGGAACCGCTTCTTGATTTGATTTTCATCGAGTTTCCTGCATGATAGTCCTGTCCGAAGGCAAAGGCGTAAATTACCAGTTGCAGTTCTTTGAGTACTTCTTGCCACGGTTAGGGGTACTTCATCCAGTGCGTAGAGCAGGCCCACCTCGAGAAGCGGTTCGATATTAGCCATATCAATTCTGTCGGTGACTCCCTCAATTAAAGATTCCTATGAAAGAATAGAACCATATAATGAGTATCAGTTTGGCATAATAAGTAACATGGAATCAACTCGAAAATCGAATATGCCAACCTCCACATCAACCCATAAAGTATACATGAATTGGTTGCTCTCCGTTCCCATGTATTCATCAGATAGCCAGATATGAATCAAGCGCAGTACAATGTGACCAGATACCATTTTTCCTTTGAGGTCCCAAACTGTAGTTGACGTACTGATTAGGTCTGAAATTTCAAAAAGGAAGTACACGGCATTCAACTACTGACAGCAACAGCAACGACCGTATCCATGCACTGGAAAATAAAAGAACTGGGCGATTGTTTTCCCCCCCTGTATAAATAACAGTGCCGACATGTAAATGATTAGAGTGTGAGGAATCCAACCTTCTGGGGAACTTCGTAGGGTACAATTGAGGTCCATTGAATTGTGTGAAACTTTGGTCCAGGCGACAGAGAGCATAAACTGCGGTGAACTGAGAGGCCAAGGAATGCCGGGATTTCAAGGCAAACCCTAAATTCACATGCGGCGATGTTTCCCCCAATCACAAGGATAATGAGATCAGACAATCAAAGCGGAACACTATGCATGGTATACCAAACTGCAAGTAAAAGAGAGATAAGTACAAACCGTTTGCGTCGAGTTGACGATGCAGCGCAGGATGGAAATAAAGTTCAGGCGAACTGAAGTTTGCATAGCACTTATTGAATTAGAAATCCAGGTTCTTTATACACGAAAGGAAGTAGGTGGTTGTTCAGGCTGAGTAAAAACGACTGTCAGTGTCTAAGGACCAAACAAAAACCATGTGGGCCGAAACCTCCTCCACTGTTGATTAGGGGAAACGACATTGACGTATGAGTTCTTGTTGTGGGCTATAGATGGACCGTCATGTCTAACAGGCCCATGTGAAATAGCTTTTTCACTTGGTTATGTAGAATGGGTCCATTTATGTAGCTATCTACCTTAGAAAAGTGTACAGGAAAAAACACATATCCTAAACTGAACTGTTCCCATTACACTGGCGGCAATAAAAGTTTGGGAGAGTGAAATGGGCTGTGCCACATTTCTGCCACTTCATTGAGCATTTGTTTTTTATTGATCAATTAAACTATAATAACAGGGAATTCTCTTTCGGTAATGTACATTTAACACACGGGAAGATTTAATTGGGATAGTGCAATACATCCATCCCAATGACGTTTTTCTCAGAGTAAAGGGTTTTTGGAACTCAAGCGATCAATATGTGCACTTGTGCTTGAATGGTGAGTATTCCTGCAAGTGAAATACACAGATGAAATTAGTATGATGTTGTAAGACCTTCAAATTGATTTAATGTACTACCAAATGAGTCGCAAGACTATGTTGCTTAAGACGATCCCTTTTAGTAGCGGGTTGTTGGTTGTGAGGAGGAGTTGAAATTAGGTTGTCATTTCCTCATAAACATGAATCAATTAACAATGCATCGCTAGGGTTGGCTGCTTTTTTAAATAAATGAATACCATTTTGAAGTAGCGAATTTGTTAGGCAATTAATCACTCCTATCATTGAATAAAAAAGAAGAGTTAGGTGTTCATTTATTTATTATGACTTGACAAGCACATATCTGTATAGGCAGCACAAATTATTGGTTGGTATGCGTGGCAAAAGGAAAACATTTTTTTTTTCAAAAAAACAACCTTGCGGATGAATAATGTATTATTCATGGTTTCTATTGGTTTTTCAGTTTTAACCAAGCCAAAGCCATTAAGTTGCTTATTGGTTTAAAAAAAACCAAACGAAAAATTTGCTTTCCAATTGAGTTGTGTTTGGTTAAAACCCAAAAAATTCAAACCAAATGGACAGTCATGTCCACGTTTCGATCAAACAAATATAAAAACTAAAATAAAGCTAAACAATAAAAACCTCCCACCCACCCGAAGACGGTTTAACTCCCTTCTTCCTTTCCCTCCTCCATCGCTCTCACCTACCCTCCAGGCCCTCCACAGAAACCTGACCATCCACATCGCCAACCCGCCATCTTCTGCTTCTCCTGCTTCCCGCTCCCGCCGCAAACCCCGACCATCCCAATACGCTTCGCTCATTCTCCCTCGTCGAACAACCTAGCGTCCAGTCACCACTCGCGTGGACTTCAACAACGCCACCGAAGCACGACGGTACTGTTTATTCGCCGCCGAGAAGAAAAACAGGCCATCCAAGCTATTGCATGCACTCATGATCCAGGGCTGCCTGACTGACCGATATTAGTACCATCTCTACATCTCCAGGAGGTAAGTGTTAAAATCTGACCGCATAAAGACCCATCCTAGGACGTTTCACCTCCCTTTCTCCCTGACGCTTTTTTCTGCTCTGCTCACTCTCCGGCCACCAAAGCAACTGGGAACCCATTCCAGTGCATGCAATCATTTTCCAGGCCTTCTCTCTACCTGATCGACGTTAGTCCTACCTCAGCATCTCTACAAGGTAATCTCTAAAACCCTACCTCGGCAAAAACTCCCCTTTCCTCTCATCAAGAACTTCTACCACTTTTTCCAGACCACTCATCAATTACATTCGTTTGCTGGCCTTCAAATTAGGTTTCTCCAGAGCTAATACAATGTTATCATCCAAAATAGTTTGTTTTTTTTTAGTTCGATACTCCAAGGAAACTTTGTATGCTTGTAGTGACACATTCATGTATTGGGTTGCTATTGTTTGTGCACATTCGGGTTTACATATTTAGTTGATTAGTTGTATAGCTCTAACATTTGTTGATAGAGTTGCTAATATTGCTACTAATTTAAATTATAGGTTCTTTTCCATGGGAGACTTCGTTTCAAATTTGCGATATGAAGTTGCCGTACGAATTTGGGACCATATAGAAACGGATGAACTTATCCCTATGCAATTGGATGTTGCTAATCAGGTGAATCGGATAACATATATTTTATCTAGCCGGAAGCTATATTTTCTCTAAAGAATTTGCATCTAATGGGGTCTTGTTTTGAACTCCTTTTGTTTTGTATTGTACCAGGGCAAGTCATACATTTTGAATGGGTGGGTCAAAGAAGTGAGGAGATCTTGGAATGCCGACTCCGGCATATACATGCTGCACTTGACAATTGAAGATTTTACCACCGGTATTGAGGTCGTATGTCCATCAACTTACTTACGGCGAGTCATGTCTGCTGCTGTTGGTCCTGATGAGATGGAAGATATGGAATACATTCCACTACTCAACAGGATTGGTGAGGGCCCATATAGTGCCTTGCTGACATTCGGACCTTGGAACAACGTGGAGAATCGTCTTAATCTCTTTTTGGTTAAGCTGTTCCCGATTTTAGACTAAGTAGCGTAGGGTATTATTAGTATAATCGGATTAATGTTAGTAATGGTCGACCTCACTTTAGTTTCGAATTATCTAACCGCGTAATGAATATGTGGACGCAATTTTTTTTGAAAGGTTATTACCCTTTTGCGGTGGTCCTTCATGTGACCATATTTTGAGGATCATATAATTGTGTTCTTTGTTAACTGTCACATTCCTTGCTATTTAGTAAATTCCTTTTAAATTATTGTATTCTAGAGTTTAGAGTTGGAACGCGCTGGCAGACCATTTAGGAAGCCGCCCAAACAAAAGGGAAAACCCCCCACAGGGCCAATTTAGTTAGATGCATTTGGAATGTATTAGCCCGGCTGTGTGTAGTCATTTGCCATGGGTTTTGCAAACAACTCTGGCCCGATTACTTCATGAGCCACATAGGAAATAAGGCCATCTTTCCAGCTAAAATATAGCATCGCGGCAGCTGAATATGGTTTCCGTCAGATTCCGATGGAAACATTTAACCAGCAGTCTTTGGGCCAACTACGTCAAGGGAGAAGAGTTTGGGCCGGATACGTCAAGGGGAAAAAGTTTGGGCCGGATACTTCAGGGGGCAACAGGCCGGCCCGACTATATTAAAAACTGTCCCGGTCCACCGGCAGAATGTGTTGGAGGTGAAACGCAACAGGTTTATTTAAACGTGGATTGCCTAAAGTACCCATCCGACAAACCCTCTGCGAACTGGAAATTTGAATCCCTGGAAACGAAACACTTGTTTTGCCTTTATATATCTTATAGATAGATAGATAGAGGCCACAACCCAAAAACGAACAGCAACATGGGATTCTTTGGTTCGAGAGATCCGCACCAGACCTGTGAAAGATAAAGGCAGCAACGAATATGAACGTTAGAAGATACATTTCAGTTCCAGGAGGATGCTGAGCAAGCAAACTACAAAAGATTCAATGTACCAGATTGAAAGGACTACCTCTAGTTAGGAAGATGGGGTCTGAAGGTCAACGAATGCCTCCTGGTAAACAATATTTCGGGTACAGTTGGAAGGCACGCCATCTTCATTCATAATAAGGAACCTAAGTCCATCTGGTGTTCTAACTCTAGAAACAGCGACATAAAGTTGGCCATGGCTGAACACTGGCTTCGGCAGATACACACCAACATTTTGCAATGTCTGGCCCTGGCTTTTGTTGATTGTCATGGCGTAGCACAATCGTACTGGAAACTGCCGGCGCTTAAGAACAAATGGCCAACGATAATCATTGACACTAAGGACAATTCTTGGAATTGCCACAGTCTTACCATTGAATGTACCCCCCATTATCATTCCTTTTATCACATAATGGCCCAAATAGAGCACCATTAAGCGTGTACCATTACAAAGACCAATGGATGGGTTTAGATTCCTCAACAGCATAATTGGAGCAAATACCTTGAGATCAATCTGATGTTCAGGGCAGCCATTGAAGGACAAGGAATTAAGGAATTCAGTGGGATATTCAGCTTCGAGTCGGTCTGGATCGCTTGCATCTGTATGAAGACTGTCACCACTAAAATATGTGCGTGGCATTCCCGGAATCAGAGCTAACATATGAGAATTGATCTCTGTGACATTTGCATTGGTCGGTGTGATAATGGATCTTTCAGTGAGGTACGATACATTATGGAACCGTTGAGCAAAGTCAGGATAGACTGTAGACGTAATCGTATGGATGGGATTTCCTGAAGAAGGAAGCAGTAATGATTCCGGAATCTCTATCCAATCAGTAGATTGGTTAGAAGGAAATGATTTTCCTGGCACATTCCCATTTCCCACAGCAAGAGTCCATTCGGTAAAGGGCATGCCACCAAAAGTTGACCTTTGACTCTCCCGGGAAGCAACCACCCGCATATTTTCAGTTAAGTGCAACACAGTGCAATGTTGCCACAAAAAGGAACAGGTAAGAGATGAATCAATACTCTCTTCTCTGCCAGCATCAGCTACTATTGGAAGCGTTTGACGAAAATCGCCTCCAAGAAGAACAACTTTGCCACCAAACGGTTTATAGTGTGCACCACCAAACGGAACATCCATAATATCACAAAAAGCTCTGTTTACTGCCTCAAAAGACAATCTGTGAACCATTGGGGCTTCATCCCATATTATAAGCGATGCATTAATGATCAATTGAGCCAATGGCGTACCTTTCTTGATATTACATGAAGAACCATGATCGATTTCCAGTGGTATTTTAAACCGAGAGTGAGCTGTACTTGCATCAGGAAGTAATGTTGCTGCAATTCCTGAAGAAGCAACAACCAAAACTATTTTTCCAGCTTCTTTAAGTTGCGCAAGAATAGTTTTGTAGAGAAAAGTCTTGCCTGTTCCTCCATGACCATACAGAAAGTAGAATGTAGGCGAGTCTTCTGTTGGAGACATAACAGATTCCATTACACAATGAAAAGCTTCAAGTTGCTTTCTGTTAAGATCACCAACTACAGGAGGTGGGGAATCCACAGCAGCTAAAGTACCAGGATGTGAATCAGTTCCAAACTGAAGCAAGGGATCAGTTTGTGGGTGATCATCTGTTGGCAAGGGAAGGTTAAAATGAGATAACGTGGCTGAATAAGCATGTAACATGTGCTGCAATTCCCACAACAATTTATTTTTGGGCAATTCAGGTGGTATGAGGTTGTTGTTGAAGCAAACGTCTCGTTGGCACCTATATGTGATGTCTTCGCAAAGCAATTCCCATGTCTGATTGAAAAGCTGCAGTGGGTTTGATAGTTCACAGAACATCAGCATGGACACAAAGAGGTATCGTAACAAGCGGCACATGCCCCATTGGCTGACTTCTTTAATCACAAGTAACCATTCATCATCATTAGACAAAAGACCAAGGCGCTGGCACGCATCTTGGTATGTTCTACATGGGAATCCATGGACTGTCCGAAGATCTGCATAACTAACTGACCCACGAACTTTGGTAAGAAGTTGTCTGAGATAAAATGTATCACCACAACCTGGATGGATATAGACAATTCTTCCAATTGAGAACCCTCTTTTCCGCGGAGCCCATTTTTTTGTTTTCACATTCCATATATAACGATTCGGAGTCTCGGCATAAAGTAGATCCCTTGCAGTTGGATCTCGTTGGTTAAGGTAAAACCATTGTGTCAATGTTGTCTCTGAAACAGAATCGCGGGCAAGTATTCGAGACAGCCGTTGTTTCTTCCTATAAGGAACATAATGTCTCCCTTCAAGATGAACGCACAACCGCTGAACCGGCGGTGTTCGTTCATGAACAGGGAATTCAAAGATCCGCCACGCTGCCTCATATGAAGACAGACTTCTACAATCAAGAAACTGTTTAATTTCGTCCAATGGAGGGATATGGTTTGGGGTAGCAGAATCAGATACAGACAAGCCAGCAGTTTCAGCAAGAACCATGGATCTATCAGGCCCTTTTGTAATGTACTTAAACAAATATTTAATCAAGCGGCCTTGATGACAGACCTCGACATTGATATGAGCTTGAAACAGCACAAGTAAATTCCGATTATATGGAACGATAAACCGGTTGTCTAGTATAGCTGTACCTTTCACTGCTGTTATACCTGTATCGCGACGGCGATAGACTGTATAGCCAAACTGGTCCGTTGTAGTTTCTGAATTAAACGGTTTTGGAAAATACTTTGAACACGATCCTTCTTTCATGCAAACATTGGTCGGATTATCTTGACCACACGGACCATGCAGCATAAACTTTGTCACAGCATCATACCCAATTGGATCTAGTAATGGATCTGGCAGTTCAGCACTAACAGTTGCATCAATATCAGAAGCTTGTCGTAGCTTATTCTTTGCATCCAACCATAAAAGTATATGAACATGGGGCAAACCCCGTTTCTGAAACTCGACGGTTTTGATACCTGGAATTATAAGGCAATGAAATGTGTCATTTATGCTAGATCACAAAACATGAGGTAAATGAGGAAGTCTAGAGTGACAGGAAAAGGAGAATTGATAACAGGCAATTGTAAAAGGAAGTAAGACAGAAGGCAACCGAACAAACCTGCCACTGTTTGACCAAAAAAATGGCCTCGTGTTAATTCATCTTCCAGTGCATTCAGCTTCATGCGAAAGACCCTAGCAACAATCTCTGGTTTTAGTTCGCTGCGTGCACCACAGACAGCGCGGAAAGATTCTGTTATTTCTGGCCACTGGGAGTTGCACGTAAAGGTTATGAATAGGTCGGGGCTGCCATGATGGTGGACAACAGCCATTGCATCTAAGTATAGTTGCTTCATGTACCTAGGACTTCCAGTATGCGATGATGGCAGAACAACATGGCCAACAGCATCTCCTGTAACATCACCTCTGTTGAAAGCATCTGTAAGGCCATAGTATAGTTCAGAACGGAGGTTTTCTTGATGCGATCGCAAATAATAGAGTCGGTTTTGTTCAATTGTGGAATATGCATCAACCACGTAATGTTGAAGTGCCTTCCCACCTCGCATCAATGTCTGACCTTCGTCGTCTCTGTGCTGAAGCCGGTAAGCATAGTACTCTCTCTGAGTCACATGTTTCCTTTTCAATGTTTTGGGAGTATGAACAGGATCATACGGTATGGTTACATGGAATCCATCTTCTCCGTATGGGAAAAGAACCGGAAAATGCAAAGCATCAAACTTCGGGTGTACACTTGTGATCCTCTTCAGGCCCTCTGACCGATGATCGATAATGATGTCTCGTTCTTCCTTATCAGGCAAGAAATCACCAGGAATGAGTCCAGCCAATTCTGAACCAGTTGGAAGTTCATACTGTCGAGATGTTGTGTCCCTTGCACCAACAATACGCAGTCTTAAATTGATTGATGCTGGATCATTCAATTCAGATCGAATTCGTCTAAAAGACTTAACTAATTCATTTGTCACGTCAAACAGCTTCATTAAACCAGAAACAATATCAGGACGCAGGGACCTTTCAGCAGAAGAGAAATTGGAGAGTCGATCTGCTAATTCGGTCTGCGGGTCAAAGACGTATAGCTGAGAATATTTAGGTCTCTGACCTGCAGCAGGAAGCAGAGATCCCATTCGATGATAATTTTCTCCGCATATCACAAACGAATAAGGTCCTCGTGATCGTGAAACTCTCGGATCAAGGCGTGCTCCAAAAGATGTGAAAGAAAACGCAGCATTATAGGAGCGTATATGTTCCCTGAAGTGCGCTGCCATAGGACCGCCATTAACACCCAAGAGGTCTTCAAGGTACTGAGGAGTTTCCTGTAGGAATGGGAGGCGTATTCGACCCTTTTGACAACAAAGCGTGAAAACAGGAGTAAGAGATGCATGCCTGTTAAGCCGCTCTTCATACCAGAACCGTGCACCACAGTATTGGCATTCACAGTCAGGAAAACCATGATCGATAACTCGACTGAATTCTGCTTGTTGTGAAGGTGGTAGAGGCACATCAGGCAACGAACAATGACCATCCAACGCAACAGGAGGATGAGTTTGCGAGCTGGCTGTTAAGTCTTCAGGAGTTCTTAAGTCAAGTTCGGATGAGTCAAGTTCACCTTCTGAGTCAAGCAGTGGGTGCAAGCGTCCCCGTCTATCAAAGTTGCACACACGACGCCTCACAGAACTTCTCGAAGGAGGCGTGGTAGGTACAAATTCAGTGGAAACACCAATATGACGACGCTTCCTATTCGCTGAACGACCGGGTAGCAGGAGTGCAGCCTGTCTGGGAGTGGCCTGAGAAGACACACTGACGTTAGGGAAAAAACAGGACCTGGGAACTATGGCACAAGCGTAGCATGGTATAGGAACACAATGGTAAATGTAGTAAGATAAAAGTAATAAATTGACCAAACTAACCATGTCACGCCTTCTAAACGGGTACAGTGGAATAAAGACACTGGCAGATTTGCAGAGGAAGGCAGATACCAGGTAATAGTATAGCAGATGTAGCAGAGAATTTCATTCAATGACCAACAGCAAAGACAGAATAAGCAAAAAGAAGCAGTAATGGGAAAGCAGTTATGGAAGAAGACAGTCTACAGGTAAACGGTGTTTCCAGGGGGAAATATCCTTCTTAAGAAAAAGTATAATAATACAACATGCACCATAGCAGGCTAGTCTAGAGAAGTGAGAAGTAATAAAGCCATCATTAGTGAACAGGCTAGTCAGAACAATAAATGCATGATGGCAATTAATAGAAGAAAATAAGTTTATAATTTGGGTCTATGGAAGCTAGTAAACAAAGTCATGGTATTAGTGGACAATCTAAATATCTAGTTACTGTGTGGCTGGTAGACACCACCTAAATACCCTGCAATCGAAAAGGGTGTGCACAATTTGGTCCTCAAAGTGGCCATTTACAACAGACAGTGGCGACCTGCGAATAAAGAGCAAAACAAGTGACTAACGAAGTAGATACAGGTGCGATGCGAATGCGGGCTAAACGGCAAAATTCCACCCAACAAATGATGATACAAAGTACAACAGTTCCTTAGCACAAAATAAAGTTCAGTTGCAGAGTGGCGCAATACTATGCCACTTAAAGAAGGGCATGCCAAAATGTCGCTTTATATTAACGACATAGAGCTGGTTAGAAAGCAGGTACGAAAGGGGTAACCTGGACCAAGAGGTAACTAATACAAGTCAAATGTCATAGCAGACCAGATTGGTAGAAGTGGTGCCAGTAATGGAAAACCACAAGTTTGGCAAGGGCTGCAAATGTAGACACAAAAGGCAAAAGTACATAGTGCACTACTCGCTAAAGAGTGTTTCCCTTTAAAAGTTATACAAAAGAAAGGGAGGGACAGCACTGCACAAGCATGTTACATTAGCACTCGCATGATGCGAATCACGGTCAATCAGCAAACAGTTGCTTCTTAGCAGGTTCCTTAGCAGACGATTTGGGAGTTTTTGGCTTCCTCTTGGAGGCATCCACAGATGCTTCAATGGCCTTTGCAGACGGTGTCCTAATTCGCTTTGCCCTCCCAGGATTAGTTTTCCCCACTGGAAGTAGCGGAACTTCTTGGCCAGCAAGAAGAGGAGAAGGCAAAGTAGAGTCAACGGTAGGAACAGGAGAAGTCGAAGAGTTTTCAATAGCCTGTTCTTGCAGTGGAAGTTCAACGTCCAAGTCTTGCAGTTCCAAAGGGACAACAGGTTCGTCTTCATCAGAAGAAACAACCAAGCGACGGCGACGTACAGGTGCAGGATTTATAGACACAGGTTGCCTAGAAAAGGAGACAAAGGAAGTAGGTCTGTAAAACACACATCTATATGAAAGAACATGCACATTCCTATGCAATGCGGGAGCAACTTGCAAAGCACGAATAAGATAATGACTAACAACAAAGAACAAACTGCACAAGGAATCTCCCTAAAGTAAAGACGATTATTACTTCAACTGTGGGAAAATAATTGATTTGAAGCTGACCAAGTAAGCAGAAGCCACAACTATTTGTTTATTTTGTTCTGTATAAACAAAAAAGGTAGAACATTCGTAGATAATTAGTATGGCCACTGAAAGGTAACATTGTATGTCTGCACATTGAGAACACGTGTAAGTTAGCGAAGGGCGAAGAAAGGGATACAAAAGGCCATCCATCGGCTATTGTATTTTATGGTAACGACTTAAAACCATGTATAAAAGCAGAAGACCAACTTTAATTGTAAAGCATTGTTTGCAATTTTTTGCGTCAAAAATAAGTATTCTGTGCAGACTGGAAACCTTTTTTGATCAGGTTTAGAAGAGCACCAAAAGCATGCAAACTGGAATCCTAGGGAGCAGACAACACTGGCAAGCAAAGAATTAGAACGACACATACTGTGACAAAGGCTGAATTGTTGTTGTCTGCAAATTGACACCGAGGGCATTAAGATTTCCAGAGTCAGGATTCGCCGATTCGGTTGGCAAAGGATGTCCAACAGGGATCTGAAGGGACGATATCGGAACATCGGTTTCTTCAAGAGTAACTGCAGGACGACGCGCAGCACCTGCACCTCCAGTTTTCCTGCAAAAGTCCAACAAAGTTGTATAAGGTAAGGACAGTAAATCGAAGTACAATGCAGGATACTATGATAAGTAAAAGAATTCCAAGAGGCAATAGTGGCGTATGCACAGTTAACAACCAAATAAGTGGTAAAACGAAATAACAATGGGGAATGGGTAGGAAGCAGGCCACATGTAAAACGAAGGGTGCACAAAAACCAAGTAAATTGCCAGTATGCAAACAGAAGCAAGTTAAACAGGAAATTAAGACCTAATGTAGGATATGTAAATTTGGTACAAGAAACATAGCAAGTAATAAAGGGCAGAGAGACTTCTTCTTAGCAGATGGTTTCTTCGGCTTCGCTTTCTGCGAACTAATGTTCTTGTTCTGCACAGTAGCTTCTGTAGTGTCCGAAGCAAGTTCCCTGATACAGAGATGCTCAGCAAGGAAAGAAAGAGACACGTAAAGCTAGTAAGTAAGTTAACAGGAGGAAAGGTACTGTGGGGATCGCTGTGTTGCAGTTTCTGGGGGCACTTCCTCACTTCTAGGGCTAAGAAGCAGTTAAAACGGGTGTGCAAGAGTCATTGACAAATATTAGCAGGCGTAAAGGCGAACGATTGAGGTAACACAGGAAAAGGCAAGAAACTGACCGCGCATAGGAAACAATCTCAGTACGACCAAGTTCAGGAGAAGAAGCTACAGAACTGTTGTTGAAAAGAAACATGTCAGGAAACGACATCAGAACGTGTATAAGCAGCACTAAGCTAGCAAAGCAGACAACAAACAGACAACCTTCCCAATGCAGCAGATGAGGGCGAGGATACAGCAGCGATGCGCCTACTGGAAATTGATGGTAAACAACGCATGGAAAAGAAATGTCAACACATAGGGAAAGAGTACGACAGCGTCCAAAGAAGCGCTTGTTAATTTTGTAAAGCAAAGTGGATTGTAAAAACAACCTGCTATAGGGGCGACGTGGAGGAGTAGAAAATGCAAGCTGAGAACTCCCACTGCAAATTTAAGAAGGAACCCGAGTTAAAGACAAGCAACAACCAGAGAAAAGAGGACATGTAAAATTGAAGCATAACCTTGGTGAAGCAACAGAAGAACCATGCTCTACCGAAGCGTTCTGCATTGTTGGAACAACATATGGAGAAGTAAGAGGCATCAAGTGAGGACTGCAACGGAAAGCAGCAATTAGTAATGAACAAAAGGAAACTGCACCACAAACTGAAGAACATTAAAACAACCTGTTAGGAGGTGGTGTATGGGGCATAGCATTTCTTGCCCGGCGACCAAGAGTTGGTGAGCAGGAATTTGGCTGTTCTTGCTCATTGACAGCAAGGACCGTGAATTCTGGCGGGCCACGAGCCCCATATTCCGGTTTTGGAAGCTGGACGTCAAAAGTAAAGTCTCGCCCTTCAAGAGCCAGAAGTTCTTGTGGAAGAACATTGCGTTGGTAAGGAAACCTAGTAGAGAGATCGTTAGCAGTCAAGCCCACAAGAAGGTCAGCGGCCCTACCCAGCAGAACAAAAGCTGCTGATCCAGTGTTGTCATCAACTGTTACCCGAAGTTTGTAACTGCAAAAAACGTGTACAGGAGCATCTGAGGACACGAGAAAAGGTAAAAGGTATGGGGGCAAGAATGAAGAAAGGAATTACAAGTTCTGTGTTTGTTGAGGCACCAAACGACGGTGGTCATCACACCATTTGTCAACACCATCATAATCTATGGCTGCTTTGGAACAAAGCGCACAACCCAAGTAGTACCACTGCATAGAAGAATCAACCGAAACAATCCGACCAGAGCAATGGTAACGCGTAGACTAAAAAAAAGTAAACGAAAGAAATGATTAGACGGACAAACAAATGAAGTGAAAGGAACAGAAGCAGGTAAGCTGGAGAGCAAAATGGGAAAAAGCATACATCGGCAACAGGTGGAAAACACAAGGCAAGTAGTTGTGACACAGTCTTCGTACATTCAGCTTCGAAGGCCGCTGCCTCATTAGGAGTTGCAAACCTCGGAGGGTAATATTGACATGTATTAGTGCTGGCAAAGAACCTAACGAAAGCGAAAGCAAGGAACGCAACAAATTAGCAGTAACCAAAAATACAGCTGATGATGCAAAGGGAAAAACAAATATGAGGAGGATAAGAAAAGACATACACAGATTGGACCAGGTGAGCCATTTCAGAAACAGGGTTGAGAACACAACGTGTGCCTGGAGTACTGGTAAGAGAGTAACCTCCTACAAGAGGGGTAAAGGTAATAAGGAAAAGAGGAAGGGAAATGAAAGGGAGAATAGTGCGGCGGTAAGGTACATGCAGACCTTTCGTAGCGCCAGTGACTCGAAGTGAGCAAACAGCAAGCATAACTGGCCCAGAACGACCAAGGACAGCCAGTTCCTGACCATTGAGATTCCGAGCTATATCACTCCACAGACTGATATCAAGAAACATGTGACTGGGCAAAAAAGCAACGAAAGTAAGTAACAAATGTATTACAGTCGATAAAGCAGTGGTGTGCATCTGTAACATACTTTTCATTCTGAAGCACCAAATCACTCCGCACAGTGGTACCGAATGAAGTTACAGTGCTAGAAACGCCTGTTATGCTAACAACAGCGCCAACGACATCTGACAGAGGCACAAGCAAGAGAAGAAAGGAAAGGATGGTAAGCAGTACACTGCAGAACGGACAGCAAGAGACGTAAAGAATACAGTACAAGACCTGTTAGATAAACCGATGAACGTATGCGGGAATGAAGCGAGCTGAACGGGGTAAATTCGAACGCATCCGGCCAGAATGAAGGTGACGAACGGGTCACGTCTTCGAACTGTGTAGCGGCAGAGAGGATGATGGTCAACTTATGAGAGCAAGAACGATACGAAGGGGCCGGTGGCTTGACGCGAAAATTGCTCACGAAGTAAACGCTACCCAACTGCAGAAGCGGAGAGAAATGGCGCGTGAGTTCCGAAGGAGCCGTGCCCTGAATCAAAGTACCCTGGCCAGAAAAGAAACGAACATCAGAGGGCTGTAAAAAGAAGGGAGGCGCAAGATTACGTGGCAAAATAAAAAGGAAAGCAGCGCTGACCTCCTCATCATTCCAAAGAGTGCAGTAGTTGAAGATTAATGTAGGATTCTTGAGGCCATAAGACCCCCACGCATTTAGGAGGCGCAGCTTCAGAAGAGTCTGAGGGCCATCGGAGTCGCTGAGGTCAAGAAGCAATTTATGGGTCACCATGGAAGAGCAATAGAAGAAAGCAAGCGAGCAAGCAAGCTAGAAGAGGAAAAGTCTGTAAGAAGCACAAATGAAAGGTAGCAAAGCAAAACAAGACTTTTGTGGGGAAAGGAACAGATGAGGAAGCGCCAGACCTGTCATTTCCAGGGGAAAGGTGAGGAGTTCCGAAAACCGATAAGTTGCAGAGAGAAGAGAAGTCGCTGGCGAAGCAACCCAGGCTAAAAGCAGAGAGGAAAGAGAGAGGTAAGCAATGATTACAGACGAGAACGCAGTAAAAATGTGGCAAAGAAAAACAGTGTTAAGACGTGACTCTACCAAACAGTAAAGTTGTAACTTGTTCTTTTAAAGAGATAATTCCTAGGGCCAGGGACACAAATCAACCAAAGTACAAATATGGAGAAATAAAAGAAAAATTGTATCCATTGCTTCCAACTTTGTCCAACATTAACAGAGAATCAATAAAGCCACACTCGCTGTACGTTTTCACTCATAGAAACCGCTATCACAGCCATCACTCTCATTCAATCTGCTCCGCCACAGCCCAAACATGTGCTCCACCACCTCTCTCTTACTACTCATTTCCCTCTCAAAACTCCTCACCGCCGCCGTGGCCCACTTCCAACCTTGCACCGACGACTTCCTCAAGCTAACCGAGCCTCGAAACCTCTCCAACTGCAAGCCCCTCCACACCCTCAGCGCCGAGTTCGCTTGGCAGATCCGCGACTCCACCACCCCTAACTCGTCAACCTCCCCGCCGACTTCAATCATCGACATCGCATTCGGCACGCGGCTAACCGAGGGCCTGGTCTGGCTCGCATGGGGAGTCAACCCGGGGAAGATGGCCAAAATGGTCGGAACCAGGGCCCTGATCGGGATCGTCCAAACCAACGGCTCGCTGGCCGTTGCGGCTTACAACGTCACCCGGCAGGCCAAGATGTTCTGCGGGCTGAACCCGTCGGTTGAACCGGACCCGCTCGTGGGGTTCCGCGACCCGCGGTTCGAGTACCGACAGGATTATGATTACTACGTCATCCATGCCACGGTGGCGGTTGCGAAGAAGGGGGAACAGTTGAGGCTGAACCACGTCTGGCAGCTGGGATACGACGCCGTTGGGATGTCGCCCAGGATGCACCCCACTACGTTACAGCATTTCGATAGCACGGAGACTTTGAATTTGGTTACTTCTCAGTCCACCGACTTCGGCCATCTCCAGCGTCACCTCAGAATGGTAATTGATTTTCTAAACGTACAATATCGTAGTTAGCAAAATACAGTAAGTTTACATATAAAATATGTATGAGTAATGGGTATTTCAATTTATTTCTGAGCTAATCGTAAGTCTAATATAGTAAGTCGAATTTAAATATTAAAAAAAACCGTGAATGTATAGATAATGTTTAAATTATTAATTTAATTTATTAAATGCGGATATTAAATATGATATACAAATTTTACACGTGTTTAGTACGTGAGTTATAAAATGAAAAAAAATGAAGCTATTTAATAATAATACATAAAAAAAAATTAGTTTTAGACTTCCATATATATTCACGTATTGAATGGAGTAGTTTGTTTTACTGATGATTGACGTATCTCTCCAAAAATTTGAAGGTGCATGGGGTATTGAGCATCATCGGATGGGGAACATTGCTGCCGGCGGGGGCGATAATGGTGAGGTATCTCCGGTACCCATTCCAGGTACAGGAACACTGGTGGTTTTACCCTCACCTCACTTGCCAAGTCGTCGGATACAGCCTCGGCACCGCCAGCTGGATACTTGGCTTGTACCTCGGAAAAGCATCAAATCGCTATATCTTCAAAACCCACCGCCTCTACTCCATCTTCATCTTCACCTTTGCTACTTTACAGGTAAGTTGCTAGTACTCTCTGCCTGCCTATGTTGTCTTTCCTTAATCTCCATCTTTAGGCTCACCATACACAGTTAGCAGTCAAAATCACGATTTAAAGTTTAAAAGTTTACACTTTTATACCTCTACGTGATCAAAACACTTTGACGTAACAGTTTCCTTTTACTAATATAGCCAAAATTGCACTTTAAAATATTAAAGTTTTACGCTTTTAACTAAATTGCAAATGTTTAACACGTACAGATGTTGGCGATAAAGTTAAGACCGTTGTCCACGGACCGATACAAGAGGTACTGGAACATGTACCACCATTTCATGGGATACGGTCTGCTGTCGGTGATCGTGATCAACATATTCCAAGGCATTGGGATCTTGAGACCAGCGTACAGTTGGAAATGGGCTTACGTCGGAATCCTGGCGGCACTGGGGATCGTCGTTCTCGCTCTTGAGACGTACACCTGGATCAAATTCTTCCGACCCGACCCGCACAAGAATGCCCATGCGGCCGCCGACGACAGCGTGAATAACCCACATCCTTCTGACGATAATATTGTGAACCGAAACTCCAGCCAGAAGCCGGACTCTAGCGCCGTTGGGCCGTCGCCGAGCTCTGCCCCGTCGCCGGCCGGGTCCAATATATTATAAATAATTTAGATAAATATATACAAGTGTGTGTGGACTGTGGTCAGCCATTGATTTTTGGATGGATGAAGTGTACGCATTGATTTGTTGTCTTTGTTCCTTTTTTTGGAATGTGGTCTGGAATGTTAGCTCTCGTTGAAGGCAAACTGACTACTATTGTTTGATAAAAACCCAGAAACTTAAATACAATACTTCCAGCCTTTGATGTAGGCTCCCACTACTTTCCTCAAATTAATTCCTCCTAATTTTCAGCTAGCATTAACAACAACTTGGAGCTACTCAACTAGCAGGTCTTACTTACCTATAAGACTACAGACTCTCTTACTAAACATAACAAACCAATACGACACAGTTCTATCTAAAACACAACACTTCACCTCACATGACTCCCTCATGATTCTTTTATTCCATGAAACTAGAATCCTTGTGGAGTCGTGGTTCCTTGCGTATTATTTTTATCGGTGCATTTGATGTAGTACTAGGATATTCTGAAATTGCACTCCTTATCTTATTGGGATGAGAGACTGTTTTTCTAGCAAGCTTTGAAAGCATTTGAATTTGATCATGCACTTTAGACAAGTACATATTCTTCACATGATGATGAAGGTTAATTGGTCTCCACGGTGGTGACAAACTTGGCGATTCAAGTCCTCTAAGATTAGGGGCGGAGCCAGGAATGGAAGATCAGGGGTTGGGATTTAGTATGAGACAAAATAATCGAATAAAATAATATTTATTATTGTAACTATCTCACTATTTATCTTATAGGTAAATATAGTCATTCAAAATATGATCTAAAATAATTTGTTTACCATGTGATATACCAAAACCTAAATGAGAAAATTATTATGAACGAGAAATCAATCATATAGTTTAGTGTTCATCGGATTTTATCACTTTGTAACTAAAAAATAAGGCAAAATATACTTGTATAGCCATAACTTTCACGTTTTCAACAAATATAGCTATAACTATTCGAAAACACAAAATAGCCAAGAAATTAGATGGTCATGTGACAAATCTAGCCATTTCCGTTAGAAACTTTAATGGTGTTAGAAACTCTGTCAGTTAGATTAACATTAGGCAGACTAGGATGCCAAATCATCACACACGTCAGCGACAACTCAATCACACTTGCCACATAAGTGCCATGTCATATTTTATTTTAAAAATAAATTAGTTAATAAATTAATAAATAATTTTAAAAAAAAATTCCCTTTTCAATATCCAGTCTCCTCTCCTTCGCCTTCCCCATCTGTTCTCCGATGAACTCCCCTTCTACCTCCGTTGGACTCCCCTTCTATCGAAACCCCTTCTACCTCCTTCGTTTTCCTTTTCTTCACTTCTTCTCTATCAAAACCCCTTTCTACCTCCGTTTTTCTTGTTGCAACCCTTCCATCAAATTGTCACTCGATAATCGGCCAAATCCAAAACCCTCCCAGTCCAAATGAAATAATTGATGGACTTGCTCCCATCTCTCAATCTGCCTTCATTCACCTTTTCCTTTTTACATATTTAATCCCACCCAATTCGACTCTGTTTCCTGGGCTTGCTCCAATTCCTCTGTTTTCACCCTGGTACTGGTATAAGTAGCTGTTGGCGGCTTTGAAGCTTGTTGCTGCTGAATTGGAGCTTGTTTGGTCATTTGGAGCGAGACCATGTAGCCCCTGTGCAGCTTGGCGGTGAGTCCTCTTCTTCCTCCAGTGGCGTCGATGCAGGTTGGGAGACGGCTGGAGAAAGAAGAGAGTGGAGATCCCTCGTCAATCGGGACTCCATCGTAGGTGTTGCGATCCTCTCCAAGCTCTCTCCTTTTCGTTTGCCGACCTTCTACCAACTCACCTTCACCGCTCATCTCTCCGCTCGCTCCCTACAACCACATATCTCTCGGCCTCATGTCCCTCACTCTCGTCGACCTCGAAATCCTCCAGCGTAGCGGTATCTCCGCCGAGAATAAACAAGCAGGTTGCTCGACCTTCTCCCTCATCTCGCCGTGCTATTGACTGGATTCTGATTCGCTTATTCTTCTTCGTGCTTACCGCTGGCTTTCGATTTGTTTCCAATTTCGGCGGCGGCTGGTGAGGAGATGAAGAGTTGGCCCCCGAATTTGGGGTCTCTAAGAACCCTAAATGAGCATTTTTTTATTTTTTTTATTTTTGATTTTTTTGCTTTTTTTCCTTTAATTCATGTGGACTTTAACTGACGAAATGTCGCCAAGTCAGCATTTCCATCCGTCTAGTCAGATTGTTAAGTAACACCGTTAAAATGATGGACGGAATTGGCTATTTTGTGTTTTCGAATAGTTATGGCTATATTTGTCAAAAACGTGAAAGTTATGGTTATACAAGTGTATTTTGCCTAAAAATAAATATTATGTGGACCAAAAACAATGTTCTTCAATATTAATATTTAGTAAAAAGTAATTTATTCTCTACATTACGTAATATTCTCTCTAAAAATAAGAATTACAAATCAAAGAAATTAGTTGATAATATATGAAATTAGTGGACTTAGCAAAAATTATAAAAAATTCAATAGTTAAAAGATTTTTCAGCCAAATTAAATAGTAATGGAAAGGTATAAAAGAAAATAACGAAAGGTAAAGGAGAAAGGGTTGAAAAAAGCAACCTATAATCTACAAATATATTAGGCTGGAGAATAGAAACCACATTCCAACCAAAGAAAACTTGGGCAATGGCAACTACGCTATATTAATGTTAATGTACTATATTGTGCACATATTTATAAATATATTAGTTTATTCGTAACTTTTGCTATCATCGACAATTTTCAACGTAACATACAAAATTCTTGGGGGGAGGAGCACGCCTTACCTCTAACCTAGCTCCGCCCTTGTCTTAGATCACCTTTTTTTTTCCTTCTTCCTGTGATGGGTTGGTTAGTCAAGACAGCTGGTTGAAAACTATATATCAAGTGGTTGCCGATCCAGTTTCAATTGTTGGCCTGATCGAGAAAGTGTGTTGTGGATTAGTGGTCGAATTGGTTTAATATGAATATTTGCAATAAATTCATTGTATATATTGTGTTTATATATAAGTTATTTCAAGTGTCAACAACCTCCCAATATTGATATTTAGATAAAACATCACAATGATAAATGTTTATACTTCAATATAATGTCAACATCAAAATTTTTACACTTAAAATCCAACACATGGTAAAAATATCTAACACACTTAATTTCAACAAATTAAATAGCATCCACAAGTATAGAATGACGGAGTGGATAACTACAAGAAGTACGCTGCAAAACCTCTCCGTGGTGATCTTGACCACTAAGATAAAGTTCTCCTATCAGCACACGAGACTCGCGCCGAGTTCAATAGGCGTCTTAATTCCAATGTTAGGGATACTGACACCCTTTACTTACATTCACTCCTTTTGCTTTATCTGTGTTTGATTCAGTCTTATTTTTGTCCTCCAGTTTGATCGGTTCGTTTGTGCATTCCCTGCAAATGCACATGGAAAGGACTTGAAGATCGGTATGATGCTAACAAGAATGCTAGAAACATGCTGGCTGAGCTGGTAACATGTTTCCAAATTAATTTGTGTCGGATTTTCGTGGTTTTCTTTTTGTATGGGTCGCTTATGTAAATAAATAAAATATTTCTATTGTTAGCTTGAAAAAAACAAGAGAAAGGCAAGATGTCCAACCGCATCTAGCTGTAGTTGGAGAAACAACATATAGATGAGATGATAGAGTATATGAAGTGGGAGCTTAAATTAAAGACTGATTTGACTGCCTGCAAGGACCAATAGTCTGACTTCATCGTCGGGGAGATTGACGTGCTATCCCAGATGCATGCACTTTACCTACTAGATTATGGGATGAAGCTTCAGTCGCTTCATGGGGTTGTCTCAATTCGTCATGCCTACCATCCGCCAAGATATGAAAACTGGATTGTCTCAATTTGTCAAGAAGTCACCTTCCGTTACAACAGCTGGCCTGCCAGGCAAGCAAAATAGTGGTTGTTGGAGAATGAAACAAATGACGTAAAAGTCTTGTGATAAGCCTTTTTTACAGTGTCAATGAAGTGCTAAAAGTGACAGCATGCGATATTAGTTGAGGCTTGAGGTTAAGAGGGGAAAGGTCATGGGCACCAATGTCAAAGTCGGGCCTCATACAAAGTATTAAGATAAAGAGGACAAGAAAGAAAATGATGATGAAAATAGTATGGAAGACATTAGGCAGTTCTAATATCTCTCGTGAGATGATGAAAATGAGACTTCAATGGGTCATTACATTTGGACAGAGAATACCAAAGTCAACATTAACATTAGAAAGTAAGAAAAAGAGTGAAAGTGGTAGAAAACAACTATGTAAAATTCGGACTTTAATGTGTCATTATATTTTGGTCGAGAAGGGCAAAACCCAACATTAACATTTGAAAGCAAGAAAAAAAGTGAAAATGGTAAAGCAGTAAAATATTAAACTTGTATTTTTTGTCTATTTTTCTTATTTGCAGTGCAGGAGCAGGAGAATATAAGATGAACAAATTTTTTGTTGAGGAAAATTGTACTTAAAGGTGACAAAAGAATTGAATACTCCAAAACCTATCAAAATATACTCACCAAGAAAAATCATCCACAATCCTTTGAAAGCCACACTCACATAAACAAAATTGGAAAACACTTATAAAAACGTATAAAAGAGTTGGAATACCCTATAATCCACACAAAAAAACTGAAGTTACCAAGAACACATTTCCAAACCCCCACCAAACGATCATGTGAAAAAAATCATAAAAAGCAAATAACAAAGGGGATGAAATGCCCCAAACCCACGAAAATCAGACACCAAACTAGAACATCGGAAGACAAACACAAAAAAAAAAAAACACCAACTTATTACATTCTTGCTCTTATATCTTTTCTCATGATCATCCAAGTTCTCAGTAAACTCATTTTTCAAACTACACTCTTTTCATTTTATATAGGCATTCCATTTGGACTCAGAAGGGCAAAACCCATCATTGAGAAATTTAAAATTGGAAAAAAAAGGTAAAAGGGTAAAGGAACAATCCAATAAAATATTAAAATTGACTTTTCTATTCATTTTTCTTATACAACAATAGCAAGAGAGTATATAAATAGAACAACTTTTTGTTGGATAAATTTTTCTTCAGATCAAAAGGTAACAAAAAATTGAATAGTCCAAAACCCATCAAACATATTCACCAAAAACATCATCCACAACTTATGAAAGCCACAGTCACCAAAACAAAAATAGAAAAACACACATGGCAACAAATGAAAGAGTTGGAACACACCATAATGCACACAAAAATACACAGTCACCAAAAACATATTTCCAAACCCACCAAAGGATTATGAGAAAACCATAAAAAGCAAACAAACGAAGAAAATGATGGAATACGACAAACCCGCCAAAATTTGCACCCCACCTGAAATGGCAACAAAACTCAAACCCACGGGTATCCTACCCGGGGCTCAGATAGAATAACAACACTTATAGAGTTGTTACCCTAACAACAAGGACATTATTGTCATTTTACCCTGTATTAAATTTCAACAATTCAAAATTAATAATAAATGCATTAAACCTCGTGATACCTGTCATTTTAGTTTTCCGCTTTCCCCTCTGCTCACGAACTGCTCTCTGTCGGTTGCTCTCTCCCTGCTCTCGAAATTGTTCCATCTGCATCGAGCTCCACCGCGCGCTTCCATTGTGACTTGTGGATTTCCTCCGCGCGATTTTGTGTCCTCCGTTATCGGTGTGAATTTTGAGATATGTCGTCCGCTGGCAATTTCCTCCGCTAAATTGTCTTCTCCTCTGTCGTGAGTTAGGGCCTACGCCGTTGTCGTTTGGCGTGGCCAGATTTTCACTTGTGTAGTGTTAGTTTTCCTACACTACAAGCATTGTTGTTGCTCGCTGCTGCTACTGAATTTGTAACCAGCGTTTTTTTGTTTGCCCTCTATTACTTTCGTTTTCCACTTTTCTGATATGTTTTCATGCTCCAATGTTAATCTGTTGTAGGAGACGAGGGAATTTTGTACGTCTGCTTTCTGGTTAGGTTTTGTTGAATTTTCTTCATTTTGTGGTGTGTTTTCCACATTCCCTTAGTTATGTGTTCATTTTAAGGTTTATGGTTTCTCATGAGTCGTTTGTGGTGGTATTTAGTAGTTCTGTTGTTTTATTTTCGATTTTGGTGGTGACCTTTGTTTTTGCTTTCATTTAGGGTGTTTGTGGGTTTGATTGTGGGCTTTACGGATGTTTTTAAGGAAATTGTCATGTATTTCCAGCCTGTTGGTGGTAGTGCTTTTCAAAGCTTTTGTGGTTTGTGTTTAGGATTTCACAGGTCTATGATTGGGGAGGCAGATGTGGAGAGGGTCTATGATTTGCTGCGTGGACCGTATGATGTTAACATGGATAGTTTCAATTCAACAGAGAAGCACAACTGGGGGGTTGACTTAGGGCTTGCCAACACTAGGAAAAGAAAAGCGACATTGGTGAACATTAAACTGACTTTGGAAGAGAAGAGAGACAATAAAAAGTGTAAAGATCTTTTTACGCTGTATACAATGGAGGCAGTTCTGTGTCCGAGTGGAAATTTGAAGGTTGACCTCTCGTATGCTGAATTTTTGCAAGATGATATGGTAGCTGACTTCAAACATTACAATTGGTACAAGCACGTGGGTGACCATTTCCACAAAAATACGGTAGAAGTGGTTGAATCAGTCTTAAAATTCCCTAGTGACGTTCATCTTCTGTTTGTAAGTAGCTAAATATGTACCTCTTTTTAACTTTCGGTTTGCTGTTTCATTTATGTTTTTTGTATTGAGGAATATGGTGTACTTGAAGATGTTTATGGTTGCTTTTAAAATATTTATGGTTTGGTTTGGTTTTCCTATGTTCTGGAGTGTTTTATAGTTTTTTTGGTCTTCATTATAATGTTTCTGGTATACTTTATCATTTGTGTGGTGTGTATTATAAGCTTTCTGGTACAATTTGTTTCATTTATATTTTGTGTATTGATGAGCATGGTGTGCTTGAAGATATTTATGTTTTTTTTTTAAATATTTATGATTTTGGTTTTGTTTCCCTCTGTTATGGGGTGCTTTATAGTTTTCATGTTCTTCATTATAATGTTTCGGGTATATTTATCATTTGTGTGGTGTGTATTATAAGCTTTCTAGTACAGTTTGTGGTTGTTTGACTTTTATCTGTTTGTATATGTGCAGATTTCTATTCTTGACCCATGTGAAGTGCCCCCTCCCCCCCGGGAGGAGTTATCCATACCAACCTATAGACACAAGTCGTACATAGTTGCAAGTAGGGATGGCAACAAAACCCGAACCCACGGGTACCCATCCGATCCAACCTGGTCAACGCGGGTAAAACCCGTGTTGACGGGTTTTGGGCCGGGTTCGGGTTTAAACCCGCTACACTATTCATCGGGTTGGGTTTGGGTTTAGGTAAACCCGCCCCATGGGTACCCGCCCACACATATAATTACTTTCCCGGTATATTTAATATTCTAAATAATATATCTTCTTTAAACAACTAATATTATTTATGTTTGTGGAGACATGTATAATTTGTTCTTTCTAATTATTTAGAATGAAGTTGATATTATGGAGTGGAGAGTGAAGAAACTTATTTGACGAGGAAGAAAATTTCAATTAATCATGTTGTTTATAGATGTTTATCTTTAATTTTGAACAATTTGTATTGATCATTTGCGGTTTGCTTGTATGTTCTAGATTGGTATTTTTTGTATGAATAATTTGTATGAGAAAATTGATGTTAAACTTTTATTTTGAAAAAAAAATTTATTGTAAATTTTTTATCACAAAAACCCACGGGTACCCATGAACCCGCGGATACCCAGCGGGTTGGGTTAGGTTTGAGTTTTTCAAACCCAACGGGTTTTACCCCGGGTTTTTTTGGCGGATAAACCCATGGGTTTGGGTTTGACAAAACCCGCCCCAATCCGACCCATTGCCATCCCTAGTTGCAAGTGCTACTTTTAAACTATGATGGACGAAGGATCTCTCTATTGGTTGTAGGGATGTAGGTGGAGGAAGAACAAATAACCTCCAATCAACCAATGGGACGTGGACATGTGAAGGTTACGAAGAGGATGGTGGATGATCTTGATATGGAGAGGGAAGGGGATCTTTCGAAGCTGTCCCATCTTGAGATCAACTTGGATGGTGTTCATTCGGTTGAAGATGTGAGTGATTTTGTTGTGTTATTCATTGTATGGCTTGCTTTAGCATACTCATGCCAACAAATAAAAGAGTTGGAACACCCCATAATGCACACAAAAATATAGTCACTAAGAACACATTTCCAAACCCACCAAAGGATTATGTGAAAATCATAAAAAACAAACAAACGTACACGTTGTTTGGGACTGTGTTTTCCATTAGATAATCCATGTCCATTTCGCCTGACCTTTTCCGTTCGAGCAACTTGTTGAAGTATGTGAAGAACTCAACTAGATTGTCATCTGGTTGAAGGTAGTTTCGGAGGTTGTTGTTACAAGACTCACTCAGTTGTGAGATTCGCATACCAGCTATGAAGTGGTCCTTAACCCATGTCGAAGACCACTGCTTCATGACCTTGTAAATCGAATCCAACCAGTTTCTTGGATTGGTGTCTTCTTCTGAATAATATGTGTGTAGCATCCTTGACCAATTGTATTCAAATTATTCTTCCTTTTCTACTGCAAAAGTGACATACTGTAGATCTTTTAGAATGTCTTTGTTTGTGGTGTCGAGATGCTTCATTGCATTCTGCTTGATATGAAAAGTACACAAGCCATGAAATGCTTCAGGAATGATGGATCTAATCCCAGCGGCAACTGCAGCAGCTTGGTCGATGTATTGATGTTGGTCGGGTGTCTAACATACATTTCAAGAACGCATCGAACAATCACTCGAATGTAGCGGTTGTTTTAACATAAAGGAGAGCAACCCCGAAGATGCATAGTGCACGATGGTGGTTGAAGCCAACAAACAAAGCTGTAATTAAAAAAAATACAGCATAGAATTAAGTATTGGAACAAACACAGACTGTCTTTTATAATATACAGGTGTGCTTTGGGACGTGTTTAGTGTGGTTTAGGAGTTTTTGGTGTGGTTTTATGTTACTTATGGTATGCATTGCGTAATGTCTGGAATGTAATCTCATGAAAATTGAATAGTGCAAGGAATACTGACATAGAGGACGATAATTCTGGTTTGACCTGTATGTGGTGTCGAAACTGATTGTATCTCCAAAGCAACTATAGTCGAATCGCATTCTTACATAAGCCCATAATATACTTTCAATATCTTCGTTACTATGTACCTCAATCTCATAGAAGAATGAGGGATTCTTATAAGCTTCCCGACTAAAATGTTTAAGAAGAATAGTTGCTTCCGCTGGTTTCATTGATTTCTGCCTCCTCCTTGTGATATAGTTCTTTCGATCATGAGGGGTAAAAGGGACATTCAACCTCCCCCATGAAGTTGTTGTCAACAACTCGAATGATTGTCGTAATGAAACTTCACAATCTGCATGCACTTGCGTGACCATTGCATGCATTTCTAAGATCCTCTTTTTTTACCTCAACAAATGCTTGAATTTTAGAGGGAGGAGATCATGGTTGTGTTGTGTTATCCACTTGTCCAGCAACCATTCAACATTCTGGATATCATATTTAAATTTGATTATAGCTGGGCAGCCAACTCTAGTTTCCGGTACAACACGTTGATAAGCCTTGACATCAATTGATCCTTTATTCTAGGGATTTGAGTTGCTTGTCATCTTGTATCCTTGTTTTTTGCAGCAATACCTAGCATATCGTGCTGTTTTGGTTGACTGGCTCTTTGTAGAACATTTGACAGTTCTCATGTCCCTCACGCCGAAGCCAAGATCATGAGCATAGTTATTGTAGAAATATTTTATTTTCTCAATGGTTTTGAACACCAACCCGAAAATAGTGTAGTCCGACGCGGATATGCATGATGTCACACCTGTAAGCAATGATGAAAGAAATGAGCACTTGATCAGTTCATTTTGTGATGATTGATGACTCGATATTTGCACATGTTTTCCCCTTCATTTCTTGATCATTTAACTTGGCAATTGATCGTTCCTTGGCCTATTTTACACTAGGTTGTGTTCCTTTGTCACATTTCAGGTCCTAGCACATAAAGTGAAGTATAGGCGCAAGTTTCAAGTCAATCGTAGATCAATTGGCAACTTGGGGGGAGAAACTCGGGCATGACTTGAGGAAGAATGGATTTCCACCTAATTTTATCGACAAATAATCATTTAAGCTTGTCATGAAAAGAAAGAGGATGAGACTACGAGCATCTAGGATCAAACGACACCTGAATTGGAGGTCAAATGAGCTTAACGAAGCTTAGGAGTGCATGCTGGAAATTGTGCACGGCCGTGTTATATTGTGCACGGTCGTGCGAGTTTTCCAGGGAGTTGCACGGTCGTGCAAGTCGGGGGGTGCAAATTTCAGTGGGTAGGCTGTTTTGCGATTTTTGGAGAGAGAGAGAGAGTTAGGTTTTGGTTCCCAAAAACCCAAGGGACAAACCAAAGAATGAGAGGACGATTTGAGGGCATTTTTGGAGCATGGGAAGCTCAAGGAACAAGCCCGGACTTGAAGACTGATCATCTGAAGATTCTTACTGCAGTCTCTCTTTACTCTATGGATTAACTTCCCTTGACTTAGGTTTTGAGGAACCCTAGCCATGTTTGTTTGATTGGATTATTGTATGAGTACTCCTACTTGATCATATTGAGTTCATATTCAATCTATGCATGTTTTCATGATTCAATTATGCTTTAGACGAGATTATTGATTATGCTTTGATCATATGAGAGCGAATACTTGATTAGGTCAATAGAGCACCATAGATTGATACTACTGGATCGATTGCTTTAATCGAGCGTTGATTCACTACTTTGTATTGATTGACAAACTCATTGAATAGAGAGAATCTAGTTTTCACTACAACAAATTTGGCCTATTAGGACAAAAATTTTATTTTGTCATTTTTTGTTTGTCACAATAGGTATAGTAATATGACAAAATTGTTATATGTCCTATTTGGTATGCCTAATGTGACAAAATAATTGTTGTCAGAATAAGTCGTCATTTAAAGTGAGTAATGTGACAAATATTTCGTGTCACAATTAAATTTTTCATAATATGTATCCCATATCGGGATGTAAGAGACACAAAAGTGACAAATGATATTGTCAGAGTAGCTTTTGTCATATTATGTCTTCCTTAATTGTTTAAATGACAAAGTATTTTGTCACAATAGATAGCAATAATCTGACGACGAGCTGACAAAAGGGCATGTTCGTCATAATATAGTGGTTTTGACTTTGACAAAAGGCATGTTCGTCATAATATAGTGGTTTCGTTTTTGGCTCCAAATTGAAAATTTCCAATTTTTGAGTGGGCGCCCAAATTACCTCTCCCCACCCGCTCAATCTCCCCTAAAAAATCCCTCCCCAAATTAAATCACGCTCACCTTCCCCACACTTTGCCTTCGTCTCTCTCTCTCTCTCTCTCTCTCTCTCTCTCTCTCTCTCTCTCTCTTCCTTCTTCTCCTTCTGCCAACAATTAAATTCCCCTTCCTACTCCAGAAAAATAAAACCCTAGCCCACTCTTGCTCTTCTTCCTCTTCTATTCTTCCGACCAGGCTAATAGAGGCAACATGCGGACAACGACGATGAAGAGGTCGGTCACCGTAATTTTTTCATCTTTTGATCCCTCTCAACCTCTTTTACCTTTCTTCTCCGTCGTCGACGGGAAACTCAGATCCGACTACATAGGTCATTGTCCCGGTAAGATTGTCTCATGCAGATCAGGTTTATTTGTTCGATTTTATTGTTTTTTATTATGTTTTTCATTTTAGGGTGCTGATCGCGAGGATGGAAAGAGAATAGAGGCGGCGTTCGAATCTGGTTCAACACCGGAATCGAGGGGAGGAGTTGTAGCGGGTGCAGTCTAACGGCGATGGCGAGGTGTTGCGTGGTAGTGACGTTATCCCTATCCGTCCGAAGGCGTCTTCTTCCTCTTACATTCCTCCGCAACTTCCATATCTGGAATTGAGCTCTCTGTTCGAGCTTTTCCCTTCATCCTCTGCTATGGCGAGCAAATGAAGAATATTTTTGGGGTTCTGGGTTTTTTGGAGTTTTTCGGGGACTTTCTTCAGTTATTTCGTAGTTGAGTGCCATTGCATCGAGATCTCGCTGTTTGTACTCTTCTTTTTCGTTTATACCCCTTGCAGATCTGGGGTTTTTTTATTTATTTAGTGGTTGTCGCTTTAACGAATTTTTATTTTGTCATTAATGGAATGAGTGTGGAGCTCCTTGACAGAATCCACATATCTTCTTTGGCAAAGATACAGGCCACGATCTGTGTACGTTGGAAGTTTTTTTTAATTTATAATTTGTGTCGGTTATTCCAAAACTATTTCTCCCAAAATCACCAGATTATGACAACCGTATTGACAAAATATGTTGTCATAACATCTTTGTTTGTCACAATAGAATATCTAGAAGCTCGGCTATACTGAAAGTAAATGTATCAACCTTGTTTTAAAATTTTGTCACATTTGACCTATCTTGACGGCGATAAAATGACAAACCTTTGTGACAACACCTTTTGTCATATTAGGTATAATATGACAAAATGGGTATCTAATATGACAAAATCGCCTCATCATACTAGGCCGAATTTGTTGTAGTGTTTTAACGCTTTGATCAGTTGTTCTAGAGAAGGATACGTCCCTCTAGCCAATCTATTCAAGAGGGCCTTGAATTCTTTAGTCGAGATTCAAGGTCTAGTCAAGGATTCTTTGCATTGTGAATGAATGTGAAACATGTTAGAGGTCATCAACCATTAATTTGGCTAGTGGCTAGGGAAATCCTACCTAAGTGAGTTCTCAATCTGTAATTAGATTAACTTTAATTGTAGCTTGCTAGAGTAGTTACACCTCTATTATGTTAATCTGGTTTGCTAGATAATGAACTGAATCTGAGTAATAGTAACTCTAGAGACCCGTGGATTCGATATTTATTACTTGAGCCACTATACTGCATCTCCATTATACGATTACACTTGGTCGTAGTTTGGTGTTGTGTCGTAGCGAGTCAAGTTTTTGACGTCGTTGGCGATGACTCTCTAGATTATTAGGAAAGGTAGAAGTTTGTTAATTTAGTTTTTCTTTCTTATATTTTTCTTTTCCACATTGCTTTTCACTTGAGTGTTTTCGTTTTTGTTGGTGCAGATCTGAATCATGGATCCTAATGACTTCTCCAACCATTGGTGGCATCTACCACCACCCGAGTGGTATTCCCCAAGACTTCCTGGAGCAATCAAGGAGAAGAAGACTATGGATTTGGATTGCACTACCAATCCCCTACTACGAAGAACAACCAGACCCTTGGACATTTCAAGAACAATTTCCTTGTTAAGAGGAAATTCTTACACAACCAGAGAGGACATCGGAGCTAGAGTTAGCTATGTCGGCCTTCGCGGGCCATTCTATAGAGCAATGCTACACTCCATATCCAGATCCGAATAGAGACTCGAGACTTCTCGTGTAGAAGTTTGCTCGGGACACCGAGAGATCCCTCCGCAAGATGGACCTCCTAATCCAATCCATTGCTCCTGACCCTTCCTTCCTCCGTGAATCAGAGGAGGTTGTTCAGCGCTCAGCGAAGCAAACAAAGTGGGTTGAGCAAGTTTGTACACAGCTTGCTCAATACCACCTTTCTACTTCCCTACAAGAAGATGAGGAGGATGAAGAACGCTACGAAGACATTGTGGAGCAGACGGAAGTTGTAACGGAGAGATCCAGTGATGATAATGATCAAGAATGTCCTACTATAGCTAACCAGCCTTTCCCCGTTACACCTCGAATTGTGAAGAGACGGGCATGAGCAAGGAAATGCAAGATGATCTCATTGAAGAAATTGCTTGGTGACTTGCTGGTCCAATCCGTGCTGGAAGAAGAAGGGGGAGAAAGGGTGAGGAAAGAAGTTGTGGAGGTTGAGGAAGAAAGCAAAGAAGAGGGAGTTCTTGATCTTTTCTAAGGGGAGGAATCAAATTCTGAGGAAGGAAGGGGGGTTGAAGAATCAACTGGCATCCAAGCTGAGAACGAAGTTAAGGTGGAAGAGGCTTATGCTACAAGTAATATCTCAACCAAACTTCGAGGAGCTGCTTGGCAGGGACCCATTTGTAGTATTTTTTTGCCAGACCAAGGCCACATTGACATCAGTCCCTCTTGGTGGACGCGATGGTGGTCAATCGATGCTGTCATATATGGTTTGGGGCAATGAGACAAGAGAAGAATAGAAGAAGAGGTCTCGTGGGTGGAGACTTCATCTTCATCAAGTGCACGAGCCTACATCACCTGATACACCACATGCTCGTGACTTGAGACTCCACCTCATTGATGAAAACCTCAACTTCAAGGAGGTCTTGGGGTGGACCGAAACTTAAGAGCCACCATCTGGCTCATGGCGTGAAAGAAGCGCTTGTTGGGAGGCAACCCAACCAGCGGGTTTGCACTTTCTTTCCCTTTGCTCTTCGGTTGAGTTAGTTTGTCTTTTGATTTTAGAGTCAATAACTCAACCTTTGTGAGATTTTGTGTGGTGTTTATGTTCTGACTGCTCTCTCTACTTTCTCCCATGGAATGCACCGCCTGCCACGTCCACCATCATTCACTCTTGATGTGGTAACTTCGTTCTACCCTCCTAATCTTTCCTCCATTGAGAACAATGTCGTTCTTAAGTGTGGGGGTGTACCATTATGTTTGCGTGGGAATTTTTGGTTATTTGTGTGTGCTTAGAGCCTAGTCCATAGTCCAAATTTCGATTTGAGGGCTCCAAGTACATGTTCCTTGCAATGGCCTGCTTAATATGCTTTGAATTGATAGTCTTTATAGTAATATGCAACCTAGGGAGGTAGTGTAGCACTATGGATGATGTTGATGCATTGAAAAGTCTCATTTCTTCTTCATATTTTGTCGGTTGATTGGATGATTGTATGAGTACTCCTACTTGATAATCTTGAGTTCATATTCAATATATGCATGTTTTGCATGATTCAATTATGCTTTAGTCGAGATTATTGATTCTGCTTTGATTCTATGAGAGCTAATACCTGATTAGGTCAATAGAGCACCATAGATTGATACTACTGGATCAATTGCTTTAGTCGCGGGTCGATTCACTGCTTTGTATTGATTGACAACCTCATTCAATAGAGGGAATCTAGTTCAGAACGCCTTGATCAGTTGTTCTAGAGAAGGATACTTCCCTCTAGTCAAGGATTCTCCGCATTGTGAATGAGAGTGAAACATGTTAGAGATCATCAACCATTAATCTGGCTAGTGGCTAGGGGGAATCATACCTAAGTGAGTTCCCAACCTGTAATTAGATTAACTATTATTGTAGTTTGCTAGAGTAGTTACACCTCTTATCTTAATATGGTTTGCTAGATAATGATCTAAAACTGAGTAATAGTAACTCTAGAGACCCATGGATTCAACATTTATTACTTGAGCCACTATACTGTTTTTCCATTCTACGATTACACTTGGCCGTAGTTTGGGGTTGTGTCGTAGCGAGTCAACGATATTTACTAGAAAAGTGAAAAGTGGGTTTGCATTGTAGTTATTCATGACGCTTTATGACATTTATGGTTTGCATTACAGTGTCTATGATTTTTATTACGAACAGATTGCGGCTTGTAACGATTTAGGTTTTTATGGTGCATTGGAAGTGTTGTGGTGTGCTTAAGAAGTTTTGTGGTTTGTTTTCAAGTGTTTTGGTTTTGGGAAGAATCTGGTGTGTTTTCCGATGATTTTGTAATCATTTTTGGGATTTGTGGTTTGTTTTGATGGGCGGTTTGATTTGTACTGCTTATGATATGGTAAATGACATGTATAAGCTTGGTTGTGGTGATTATTGTAAAAAAAAAGGAAGGATTGATTTGAGCATACCTTCTTCATGTTCGTTGTTGGCACTGTTGGTGGAAATAGAGGTTTCCAGCTTCTGTCCGCCTTCTGTTGCATTGTTAGAAGATGTTGCAATTTGCAGGAGTTGTTGAGCATCTACAGAGCCAACAAAAAATTCATCTACAGGATTCTCGTCCATCTTCAACGACTTGCTTCCTGATTTTTTGCTGGTGCTGTAATTTTTTAGATCTGTAGCTTACTCTATCGTGAAATGATGCGAGCTGGAGTAGATTGTTGCGTCGTTGTCGTGTTATAAGCTATTGCTGCCTGATTTTTACGCCGTCGCCGCTGTTGCGTTAGCTGTATCAGAAGGTCGTTCCGCCGTCGACACTGTTGTCTTATAATTAGGGATGGCAATGGGTCGGGTTGGGGCGGGTTTTGCCAAACCCAAACCCATACCCATGGGTTTATCCGTCAAAAAAACACAGAGTAAAATCCGTTGGGTTTGAAAAACTGAAACCCAACCCACTGGGTACCCGCGGGTTCATGGGTACCCATGGGTTTTTGTAGTAAAACATTTACAATAAATATTAACAAGAAACTATCAAAATAAAAATCAAGCATCAATCTCGCCATACAAACTATTCATACATAAACACACCATTCTAAAAAATTCAAGCAAATCACACACTATCCATACAAATTGTTCAACACCAATCTAGAAAATTCAAGAAAGTCACAAATTATCAAGTACCTACATAAACAAATGCCAAGTATAAATTCATCAAACAAATGAAAAAATCCTACTCTCAAACCAACCCAATGAGCAAGTAGCAACCCAACCAGCCATATATAAATTCAAAAGTCAATCCTAAGCAGTAAGTCCGAGCAATGAAAAATGCAAGATATCATAGACAAAGTTCTGTTAACTTAATGCCAAGTTCATAATATTCTCCAAAACCTTCAATTCATGATTCTTGTCTCAAAGATATTGTCCGAAACCACAAACAAATAGTTCCAATTCGTGATATTGTCCAAAACCTTGCCAGCTAATTTACTATCAAGTAATTTACCATTCATGATTATTGTCTCAAAGTAACAACTAGCAGTTTCAATTCAACATCACTCACATCCACCAGGCGGCGTCGAGGCGCGGAGCAGAGGAAGTAGGAGGAGGGCGATGACACTGAAGTCGAAGGTCGACCGTCGACGGGAGGTGGAGGCGCGGTCGCGCAGAGCAGAGGAGGAGAAGGAGGAGGGTGGCGGGAGGTGACGACGTGGAGGCGCGAAGCAGAGAAGGAGGGAGAGGGCGGCGACTGCGAGACTGGATTCGACCGTTGGCGGGAGGTAGAGACAAGTCTGGGCGAGCGGCAAGAATGAAGTCGGACGGAGGGTGACTGTCGGCGAGGCGGCGATCCCAGAGTCTCACCTCTTACGATTCCGTTTTCAGAGAGGGAGAGGGAACGTGCGATTGCGGCCTGCGGTGGGTATGGTAGTTGGGGGGGGGGAATTTGGGAAATAAAAAATGTTATGGTAAGGTAGGGTCGTCTGCTGCGTGGGTCGAGCTCACTTAGTGTTTGACTGTGGCAGGGTATCCACGAGGTGGGTACCCCAAACCCGAACCCGCCCCAACCCTGTCAACCAGCCACCAGATGTAAACCCGAACACAATCAATAGAGTTTTACCCGCTTTGACCGGATTGGGTTGAACCGGGTACCCGCTGGTCCGGGTTTTATTGCCATCCCTACTCCCAAGCGTGTATTGGGTGGGTTCGTCCATACTCCATTGCCCATCCCTACCCACCGTGGCTTCCTTTGGATTAGGGGTGGGCATCCGGTTCGATAAACCCGAACTGAACCGGACCAAAACCGAAATGTACCGAACCAAAATATCCTTGTTCGGTTCCGAAACCGGAAGGCAAAACCAACTATTTCGAAAATCAGAGTCTGCTCAACCGAACCCGATTTCCGAACCGACCAACCGAATTTACACTCACAACCCAAGTCCACAATCCCCAAGCCCAAACAACCAAACCCACTACATTTATTTTCCCATTTCTCTGAAACCCTAGGCCCTAGTTACTCACAACAATCGACGAGTGAGGTCTTGAAGGCGGAACTTCAAGATCTGCCAGCTTCAAGGCCCTGGTTCCTTCTTCATTCTCTCCCACACCCGACCCTCCTACCAAAAAATCTCTTAGCTCTGCTCCTTTCTCCACCCGAGCCTCCACCGACGGAGTTCAACATCTGCCAGCTTTGACACCATCACCCCCAAATCAAGATCTGCTCGATGCCATCGCTTCCTTCGAAGCTTCAACCAAATACAAACATGCAGCGCAAAATCTATGAGGAGTAGAGGCGAAGGAGAAAAACAAACCAAAAATTCATGCATACTTAGATATTAAACCTTACTAACCTCTAACCTTCGTCGCCGGAGTCGTCACAATCATCGATGTCAATCGTCGTCGCCATCGCTGCTGGGTCATTCTCTCCATCAATCACCGTCGCCGTCGCCGCTAGGTCGTTCTCTCCGTCAATCGCAATCGCCGCCAGCCCCTGAGTTCTTTTCTCCATCAATCACCAGAGACGGGAGTCGGGAGGAGAAATCACCGTTGCTCACTGCTTTGTGCTCTGAGAAGTGAGAGAGAAGAAGAAGAAAGAGAGAGAGAGAGAAGAAGAAAGGGAGAGAATTGGTTCTGCGTATTGCATAGAAATGGTAGGTGGGGTTATAGGATAAGTGGGAAAGAGGGTAAGTGGGGGAGGGAGAGTGAAATTTTTTTTCATAAGCAGAGTGGACTTCTTAGAAACTTCGGGTAGATGCTTAAAACCGAATCCGAACCGAAATAAATTTTAGTTAGAACTCGATTTGCTTCATGAAATATTTTGGGGACCCAATATTCATCTGTTCGGTTCGGTTCAAACCGAACCGACTAACGCCCACCCCTACTTTGGATACTCGACTGCTAATAAACCACCACCTCAGTTCCCGCTCTTCTGAACATATAATCCCTCAGATGTATGTTGCGAGCTAAAGGAAAATGGCTCATTGTTACTTGTTCTTCTGCGTATTGAAAGAGAGCGAACCTCCTCGATCCATCTCGTTGAAGCCATCCACTGGTTCGGAATCTCGTCGGAGATCCCACTTGTTAATAATCATTGACAAAGCAAGAATGAAGCTGGGAATTACAAGCGATATCCGGCGCAGATACTGCCGCTTGGCAAGGATTATTGGTTAGTACACTTAGCTCCTCAAAAGCGAGGATAAACGCTAAACCCCAATAAACATGGCGGAATTGAGCAAATCCAAATTTCTCGACTTTACCCGGTACCCGATCGCGATAATTTGTGTTTCGAACGATGAATGTGGATCGAATTTAGGCGGCAGTTGGAGACGTGAGCGATCGATGTACGGTAAGAGATCCTTTCCTTCGTTCTTACTTGTTCAGTCAATTCGCTTTCGCAGTATATTTGGAATCTTCTTGAACCCCAGTTTATTGCATGACTCGGGGACTGTTTTGTTTCTTCTTATACTCACTTTAAGATGGGCACACTTATAATCGTCCTTTTGATCTTTCTCCTGCTCTTTCCCTGTTTGAGTGGAAAAGTGGATGAAACAGTTTCGTGAAAGTTTTTGCGTTTCTGGGTAGGAATGCTATAAACAGTTTTGATGAAAAGGGCATAATCTGTTTGGGTAGAAACTTCAGTTCTGGTAATTTCATTCGAGTTTGTTGGCAGTTTTTGGAGCTGTGTTCTGTTAAGAACTCAAGTTCTAGTTGGCCATTTACTAGGGGAATGATCACTGATGCTCTCTAGTCGCCCTTCTGCTATCCATCTCTAAGTTACCGAAATATATATGTTTTCTGATCCTGGACAGACTCGATATTGCTAGAAGGTTAGTGTCTGTTGCTAGGGGTTAGTTTCTGCCCTATAGATTATCCCTAGTCCTCTTTGCTGCCCTTCTGCTCCAGTGCAACTGATCCAATTGCCAAATGTGTGGTTGGCGTGCCAGAAAAGAGTTTAGCTTGTTAAACTGATGTAGTGGGTGATACTTGTATGAGAGTTATTTCTGCTCTATTCCGAACATACTGAAATGTGCTTTTTACAAATAACAATCCAAAATGTTACAGGCTTTGGAAATCAAGAAATCTGCTACATATGGACGTCTCATATGCTTGCCGTGGTGATACTAGTTTGTAAAGCATGAAACTACATTGAGATTACATGTTAGAGTCTGTTACAACTTCTGGTTCAACTCCAAGATGGAAACTGAGATTGAAGCTCATGACAATTCAAAAACACTTTGTTAGCACAAACAAAACTAAGCATGAAACTCCATAAAGCTGTGTTGTGGCTCCTCCAAGTATATCGCCCATACGAGATCATAGTAGAGGGAGAATGTTGAAAGAAGGAAAATGGTCACTGGCAAGCAAGTTGCAGCATACGCTGGATATGAAAACATTCTCAGGCTTTCGTTTAGAACAAAGAAATGTGCTGCACAGAAGGAAACCAGCATGGAAGCTATGGAAAGGAAGAGAGACGTTAGCCCCCATATAAGCTTCCGAGGCAGTGTCTTGGCAAAGTCTTTGTGATCAAATCGAGAAGTGAGGATAGTAAGAAAAGTTACTAGGGATGTTACGGATAAGCAGAGTGCAAGCAAGGATGTGATGGCAAAGACATTGAATGCAGGCTCCCGTTCAAGAACAGGGATACCGGTGTCTTCTTTGTTGCCTCCAGGGACGGTCGATGATCCTGCAAATGCAACTGTTGCCACAAGTGCAGCAACAACTGAGCATGACTCGCTGGTTTTGGAGAGCCATTCGCTGCCACTTTTTGCAAGTTGTTTGTGGGTCTTCAATAAGATCTGCTTTGGGGTGTGACCTCTCTTGTTGTATTGAGGAAAGAAGTTGGGTGGCATTGACTGCATAACGAACTGCACAAAATACAGGTATTCATCAGAGACCCCATTTATAGTCAGGTTTATCTGGAAAAAAAAAACTTAAAAGTTGTAAAACTTCAAACTTATTGGGCTAAATGGCCATGTAAAATGTTGATTATCTTTGGCTATGGTAGTTTCTTAACTGAACACATGAAATACTAGCTGCGAATCTGTTAGCTTATTACTTTATTAGTAAAGTTACTAGTGTTTCTGTTGGCTTATTAGTTTGTTTACCTAGCCTTTAGCCATTTAAATCCTAGTCTAAGCAGTAATGTTGTTATGCTTCTCCTTTCCTAGTTGTCGTAGACAAGGTAGTTTCCTCTGTTAGTTCTAGTAGACAATAGATTTTTTATTGTCATAGGAATAACATTGGTTTTAGTCATGGTCCATGAAACCGTACCATACCGGCGGTTCAACCACAAAATACCAGTATCGGAGACTAAACCGGTAGACGGTATTTAACGATCTAACGGTTGAACTACGGTTAAACCACGGTTTTATTATAAAATACCATATCACTGGCTTTTCCGGTACGATATCCGGTACGGTTTCATGGACCATGGTTTTAGTTAGAGAGAGTCGGGTCTTTTCTCAGCCGAAGAGGATAATTGTGGTTTCGTTCTAGAATAAAATCATGGTTCTGTAATAAGCTAAAATTTATCATGGAATCATTCATTAAGTGATCCAAACTGAAATGTACTTGGACTTAGCCCTTTGTTGTGAGTACTTTTTTATGCAAAACAAAAAGCCTGGGTGGTCAATCTCCAGAATAACTCTTTGTAAAATTACCTTGTACCACTTGAGTTCCCACTGCATTTGCAGGCCAGCTCCTGGAACGAGCCAAGGTCTAGAATCTCCAAAAGTTGCAGCCAGGTGCAATGCGCTGTTCCCGTCTTTATCCACTCGTCCAAAAACACTCTCCTTTAGTATAACCTTCTCCTTAAGCATTTTAAAGACTTGGACATGTTTGTTCTCCACTGCCAAGAGCACAACATTCTTATTATCAGAGTCCAGGTCATGAATAGCTATAGGAAATGTTTCCATTATTTTCTGCACTACTTCTTTAACTCCCATCTTTGCCGCTATCAATATTGGGGTTTCCTTGCTCATTGAACCAAAATGAGTTCGATTTTCTTTCTCGTGCGACACAAGGACAAGATATTTATTTTCTGTGTCTAGTTCTCGAATTGTGGCTGGCCAGGCCTTCATAAAATGTTCCACTAAGTCAGTTATTCCCAGGTGTGCTGCAACTATAATGGATTTCTCCTTTTTGTCTGTTCAATATACAGAAGGATACATCAGAGTAGTTCTTCATTAATAAACAGGTTATAAGGGATAGCTATGCTTAATTGATCATAAAAGTCTGTTTAATTTCGCATAATCACAGGTCTTGTTGCTGAAATTTTATGAACTAAATGTTTGATCTTTACCTCCAGTTTCAGGCACATTAGTGTTGTTCACAGAGCTCTGAGATATCTGATCATCCGTCTGCAATTCAGCGATTTGCCCCAAATCTATGTCTCCATCGATAGGTTTTCGGCCACTGTCTTCATACCTATATGTGGAAGTTTTGTCAACCAATGCTTTCAATACAACATTCGCCAATGTGTGCGCCACTTTCATCCTTGTTATCTTAGCTACCCTGGAATATCCTGCATGTAATGAATGATGCCAAAGGCATTTGACATGGATGTGTACAGGATAGAGTTGTTTCTCTATGAAAGACAAAGAAGGGGGGTACTCACCGAGTCCCAGAATAATTAGCAGTGCCTTCAATATGAGCTTGAAAATATCAATACTTGTTGCATAATTTGGTGGGGAAATTTCTTTGAGCTTCCCCGTTCTTATTGACTCCGCACCTGAAGAATATTTCCGAGGAAATCAAGTGAGAATTGATTAACAACTCCATCTGTGCTTGACCATGGATCTCATGAAATGATATGACTTTACCTGGAATACTTCCTTTGCTGAAGCTTTCAGGATCATCATTGCTGCTTTCCTCACTCACGCAGTCTTGACTAGGACGAAAAGAACAAAAGACTGCGGCAACATATGACATAATGAGAAAGATTTTTCTAAATCTTTGATTAAATTTTGACACATTTTAGTCAGGGGATAAGGTCAAACTCACTTAATAGCTTCTTCATCAGATGGAAGAAGGTCATGCATGTTTCATAGCTTTCTGGATAATTATGACTCCTTTCCGATTTTTCGAGTCCCGATGAACTTCTTGTTTGGTCTAGGTCATCAACTATTGCACCTGAAAAGAGAGGTTTACTTCACCTTCAGTAAAGTTTTATTTGTCTTTCCTTATCTAAATATGCAGGTGGGCATTGAGATTGAAACTCTCACAGGAGTAGATGATACGATCAAACAGGGCAAAGTGAGAATTGCTTCTGAATGCATTGGGCTTTCCAGCTAGAATATGCAGAGGAGAAGCTCCATCCTCCCTTATTTTGTCCACAAGGTCTGGCCACTGCTCTATAATATGATATGCCAACTCTGCTTACATGTATAGAACTGTTGTTGTTCAGTGTAAAATCAAAGAGCATTGAAATGTGGAAGTGTTTAATTCGATATACATTTATTACCAAAGTGTTCACCGGAGATGGCAGCATGAAGAATGGTGTCACCTCTACAAGACCTCCAGTGACAAATCTCGTCCGCTTCCTCCTTGTCAAGACTATCCAGGAGAATGAAGAAATTCTGCGTCTTCCCAGAAATGGCTGCCATGAAAAGAGGGGTCTCGCCGTCTCTGTTGCTGATCCCGATGAGCTCTGCAGAGGTCTTGGAAGCCAAGCACTTGCACATGTCAGCATCGCCAACTGCTGCTGCCAGGTGGATAGCCGTGGACCCCGCCGCGTTCTGCAATCCCAGAACTTCTGCAGCGTACTTGCTTTGTATCTGCTTCACGAGTTGCCTCACCACCTCAGTCTGGCCATTCAAAACGGCAATGTGCAGTGCTGTGTCTTCTGACGGGTGATCTTGGACTTCTGGGTTTCAAGATTTGCATATGCAGTCACCACTATCTCCCACCTTCCCTGCATGATGTCATCAAACAAGGTATTCTGCTGCCCCATGGTTTGTCGGAATGCTAATTGCTAAGGTTTTTTTTTATTATGAGCTGAATCACTCGTGCAGCTGGGACTTGTATAATCTCAGCTGCTGCATGTGCTTGATCATGGAGAACGAAAGTGGCAGACTTTTGAGCTCGCCATTGTTTATTATTTATGTTAAATTTTGGTTCTTTACTTGCTTCTGTCTTCTTGGTATTTTTCTCTTTTCAGTTGTTCCGTTTCATTAAAAGAATCCAAAGAAATTGAAAGCAACCATACGCTGTTTCAAGCTCTTCTAAAGCTGACGCCGGGTTGCTCTCCGCGGAAGGCATGCATTTTTATGTACAGCAAGCTTATCCCTCCCACCCATCTTCTTCCGACTATGCTACTTCCAACAATTATAAGGTAACAATAATAATTTCAGGATCTTATAATTTCAGAGTTTAAAATTATATGATGAGAATAAAAACGACACAAATTAATTAAATAACCAAAAGTATGTCCACTCAAACAAAAGATAATCAAAACCGCCCTAGAACAAGAGTCATTTAGCTTCCTAGCTAGCTATTATTAAGTTGCTCCAAGCCCCATGAACTGATGAATGAATAAACCATCCCAGAGTGTGTCAAAAATAGAGATGTCTCCTTTACCTATCTTCATAGCTGTCTTCTCCTTCTTTGCATTATCAGCCTGTAGTAGTAGTGCTACTACAGCGCCCGAAACGGCCGCCTCTTGCAGCACTCCCTTCCGCCTGTTCGTCCGCCAAAACTACAACATCACCAACTGCAGGAAACTCGCCACCCTAGGAGCCGAATTCGCCTGGGAGCTCATCCCGGGAAACCGCTCCCAGTTCCAGGTCATCTTTGGCGCAAGGCTCTCCGACGACGTGGCCTGGGTGGCTTGGGGAGTCAACCCAACTCGCCCTAAGATGGTCGGGACCCGAGCCATGATTGGCGTCCGAGATCTGGCCACCGGATTGTTCAGGGTGGCACCGTACAATGTGACTTGGCAGACAAGGAAGCGGTGCGGGCTGCATCCCAACTGGGGGATCGACGTGGAGTTTCGTAATGCGTCGATGGAGTACTTGAGCGGGATTGATTACTATGCAATGCGGGCCACGGTGGGGCTTCCCTCCGCTGCTGCCATGGCCGGATCGACATACAACGTGTCGAGGCTGAACCACGTGTGGCAGGTCGGGTACAGTGCGGAAGGAATGGAGCCCCGGATCCATCCCGTGTCGGACCTTCAGCACTTTGACAGCAAGGAGACCATCGATTTGAGGACGGGTGCCGTCCGCCTGCAGGCCGGTCGTCACCGCCGCTATCTTAGAACGGTAGTGTCTATGGTTTGATCCCTTTATTAGCTTCCTTATGGTTCTTTTGGTCATGGTCATATTCTTTTGCCTTGGGCGAAAAGTAAAAATTTATCCGGTTCTTTTTTTTTTTAAACTTGCTCTACAGGTTCATGGAATTCTAAGCATGATAGGATGGGGGACAATTTTGCCAGTGGGAGCCATCATAGCTAGATACTCGAAATTCCCTGTTGAAGCCGGCTACCCTCGGTGGTTCTTGGCCCACAAGTCATGTCAACTTGTTGGCTACGCAATGGGCATCGCCGGCTGGATCCTCGGCATCTTGCTCGGCAATTCCTCGGTGCTGTACGCCATGAAAGTCCACCGTCTCTACGCCATCTTCATCTTGGCTTTCGCTACTCTTCAAGTAACTAATTTCAATCATGACAGTAACTCCAGCACTCCTTCCATTTTAGTCGTAGCTAACTAGATCCTATCTGTTTTTCTAACCATTGCAACTGACCTCTGGTCTAGGTGACGGCGTTGTTTTTCAAACCGGGTAAAGGGGACGAGTACCGGAAGTACTGGAACCTGTACCACCATTTTCTGGGCTACGGCCTGCTGTCCGTGATCGTCATCAACAACTTCAAAGGGATTGCGATCCTGAAACCCAACTACACATGGAAATGGGCGTATATCGGCATTTTGGCATGCCTCGCCGGCGTCGCTCTGGCCATGGAGATGTGGAGCTGGATTAAGTTCATGAAGATGAAGAAGGAGAGTAATGGTATCATACGGCCAAATTATCAAGTTCCTACTAGCAGCAGCACATATGGGAAAGCGCCCAGTACTGCCGGCGGGGAACAACTCGAGCACAAATGAAAAACCCGAGTAGTCGTCGGATCGGACTTTCACCTAGTCGTAGGAGTAGGGACCAGCTGGATTTCGGTTGGACTGGCTAAGGTTCGTTGATATTTTGTCAACTTGAAATATGATGGGTTCCGAGTCGGATGGTTTGTTCGGTCAGATTCCATTTTGAGTTTTTGACAGACCTCTGTTTAACAAAAGAAATTTGCAATGACAAAAAAAATTTGCAACAAAATGATGGATTGTTCATCTGGTTTGACTTTGAGATAAGATGGGACCAAAAATAAAAATATGCGAACCAAACCATATCAAAATAATGTTTGTTCATTTAGTTCGACTTGATCCAGACCAAATTTAGTGTTAGGCCGCTTTTTATACTTAAGATAATTTGTAGGATTGAAGTCGAAGATAAAAGTATTCAATCCAACTTGATTTGGCTCAAATATCAATTCGATACAATTCTCTAAACTTAAATCCAACCTAAAGGGTACACTCGTCCAAAGAATAAGTATCTGTAAGTTCAAGGCGTAGCCAGAATCTTGATAATGTGAGTCATAATTTTTTTAGAAATTGTATGGTTGGAGAATTTATATAATCATTTTTATCATTGATGTTGTAACCTCATATTATAATTATTTTTGTGAAAGACAGTCACCATTCAAACTATTAAGAATATCATTATTCACTAGACATAGTAACTCGTCGAGTCATTGGGTAATTTGAACCATTGTCATATCTCATATGGTTATTGGATCGTATGCAATGAATTCATTAATGAAGATAATTTATATAATCAATTTTTATCATTGATAATGTAACCTCATATTGTTTTTTTTTTGTGAAAGACCGATACCATTCAAATTATTAAGAATATCACTATTCACTAGACACGGTAACTTGTTGACTCATTGGGTAGTTTAGTCCAATTTCCATGTCTCATATGGTTATTGGATCCTATCCAATGAACTCATATGCACTCTTAATAGTTTGGGTTCGCATTGAATCCAAATTGGCTCAACTCATTTGGGTCAGACCCAAATAAGTCTATTTGAGTCCAATTGATTGTACACAGAAAAACATATCAACCATCTCAATAATAGTCCTAGACCAACATAAAACATTCAAGGTTGATGTTTTCACATTTTTGTTTATTTCTCATAACAAAGGGAAAAAAAAAACTACAAAAACCACATTAAAATAGTGTATCCATTTTCTTTTGGATACCCAATATAGTGAATCTAATTTAGAACCGAACTAAATTCGGTATGATGTATGCCTTAAAACTAAAATTACTCAAACTTGATTTGACCCTTAATAAACTGGGTTTGGACAATACCCAAATTTTAGGTATTTTTCACCATCTCTAGATATCACTATCAGTGTCCCCTATAAACTAATCATTTTAATTGCAATACTCATTGAATTTCAACGCGTGTTGTTCGCATAGTTTACTGCAAAAATATCATTTTTTATAAAGACAATTTATTACATTATTAAAAATAACAAAGGCAAAAACACTTTCCCTCCTACATTAAAAATAACAAGGGCACAATCACTCGCGGAGGGAGAGAGATAGAGAGTGGGTCCTAGCTCAGGGTAGAAAAATGGTAAATTAGGTATGTTTGTGTCTAACTGAGTGTAGGAGTGAGACACGGGGGGTAAGTGGGGTGCGAGTGTGGGATAATAGACATCTACCTTCTTTTCTTTGATCCCAGGTTAGGGTTCGGGGTACAGAGAGAGAGAGAGAAAAGGAGTGAGAAAGTTCGAGTTTCTAGTGAGAGAGAGAGCTAAAAAAATCGATCCCCCACCCACCGCTGTAAATGCTCTATTTATAGGCTAACACTCAGTGGGTGGACACTCGGGATGACAAGACACTTGGAAAAGACAGGAGTTTAGGGTATGATGAGGTCTACAAGTAGGGTTGAGTAGCCTTATCAGCCATTTGGCGTCGTTTCTTGAGTCTCGGACGCACAGGATATTATCGCGCCTCCGCTCTTGTTGGAGACTGGTGGCGTCAGTCTGGGCAGTGGTCGTGGTGGCGCGGTAATGCTCGCTCGTGTCTACTCTTTTCATCGATCCGTCCGCGCCTCTTGATCTGGCGGTCCGCGCGTGTGTTGTCGCGAGTGGTTTAGCTCGCGCGTTACTGTGATCATGCAGCTCGATGAGGCGGTCGAGGCCGAGCCATTCCCCCAACAATTGCCCCCCAAAAGGGGTGTTGATGTGGGCTCAATGTTATTTGGGTTCGGGTTCTGGGCCTGGTCTGTAACCGTTTCCTTTGCTAGATTGGATTAGGTTTAGACCCACATGGAGAAGTACTATAAATACTTCTCATACTCCTCTGTAATCTGTAATCTCCTTGATATAGTGAAATCGGCTCTCTCTCGCCCGTGGACGTAGCTAACACACATCGTGTTAGTGAACCACGTAAATCATGTGTCGTGTTTTTGATTCTCGCTTTCGTATTCTTGCTTTGTCGATTCCGGCGATTTCCCGATCCGTAGCAGCGCGTTTATAACAAGTGGTATCAGAGCCACGGCTGGAAATTAGGCTAGGGTTTTCGATTCAGAAGAATGACGTCGGTGAACATGAAGATCGAAAAGTTCACGGGGAAGAACAGCTTCGCTATATGGCAGATCAAGATGCAGGCTTTATTAAAACAGCAAGGGCTGTGGAGGCCACTTTCTGCGAAACAGAAGAAGGGAGCGGTCGATGACGATGAGTGGAATACCCTGGAGGAGAAGGCCCACTCGACCATCATGCTATCGTTGTCTGATGACGTCATCATTGAAGTCGCTGCTTAGAAGACTGCCGCGGGCTTGTGGTTGAAACTAGAGAGTCTGTACATGACTAAGTCTCTAACCAACAAGCTGCATCTCAAGCAACGGTTGTTCAGCTTGAGGATGCAAGAAGGTACGCCTTTGAGGGAACATCTCGAACAGCTTAACTCTATTTTGCTGGATCTGCGTAATATAGATGTTCAAGTTGATGACGAGGATGCTGCCCTAATCCTGCTGGTTTCTTTGCCGAGTTCATATGAGAATTTCGTTGATTCTTTTATTGCTGGTAAAGAAAGCGTGTCGCTGGAGGATGTCAGGTCTGCTCTTCATACGAGAGAGATCAGACATAAGGCGTCTGGTTCTGGTACAGGTGGTGAGGCATCGGGTTTGGCTGTTACAGGTGGAAAGGGAAAGAAGAAATCTGGTAAAGGGAATTCGAACAAGAATTCCAAGGGTCCCGGTCCACAGCCAGGTGATGCTTGTCACAACTGTAAGGAAGTGGGGCATTGGAAGTACAACTGTCCCAAGAGAAGAGGGCAACAGAAGAAACAAGGTTCAGTTGCCGTGGCAGAAGTGGACGACAGTTCTGAAGACGATCTCGCCTTGGCTGTAGATGAGAAGGCACATCGTGGTGATGTGTGGTTTCTGGATACTGCAGCCTCATACCATATGTCTCCGAACAGGGATTGCTTCACAACCTATGAGCAGATAGATGGTGGTAACGTGGTCATGGCTAATGGAGCTGTCTGCAAGGTTGTGGGAATCGGGTCCATAAAGGTTCGGACACATGATGGTTCGTTCTGTACCGTGAATGATGTCAGGCATGTTCCACGAATGACAAAGAACCTGATCTCCTTGAGTCTACTCGACAGCAAGGGTTTCAGCTTCAAAGGAAAAGGTGGAGTTGTGTATGTCTGCAAGGGTTCGAGGAAGGTACTGAAGGGCGTGAAGCGTGGGACCTTGTATGCATTACAAGGGTCTGTGTTGTCTGGTTCTGCTGCAGTTGCATCGTCTCAGGTTCAACAGGAAGATATGACCACTCTCTGGCACATGAGACTGGGGCATATGAGTGAACGGGGGATGCAAGTTCTATCGAAGAGGGATCTTCTTTGCGGGCACAAGGTGCAGAATTTGGAATTCTGCGAGCATTGTGTGTTTGGGAAGCTACATCGCAGCAAGTTTCCCAAGAAGGGTATCCACCGGACGAAGGGGATACTGGATTACCTCCACTCCGACTGTTGGGGTCCTTCACGAGTTGAATCCATTGGAGGTAGCAGGTATTTTCTGTCTATTATTGATGATTATTCGAGATTTACTTGGATTTTCATGATGAAGCAGAAGAGTGAGGCTTTCACGAAGTTCAAGCAGTGGAAGACATTGGTGGAGAATCAGACCGGGAAGAAGATCAAGAAGCTACGAACGGACAATGGTCTGGAGTTCTGCAGTTCTGAGTTCAACGAATTCTGCAAGGATGAAGGGATTGCCCGTCATCGGACTGTTAGAGATACACCCCAGCAGAATGGCGTTGCAGAAAGGATGAACCAGACATTGTTGGAGAGAGCACGGTGCATGCTCTATAATGCTGGACTAGAGAGAAGATTCTGGGCAGAAGTAGTGAACATGGCGTACTTCCTGATCAACCGTGGACCTCACACAGGTATCGAGTGTAAGACTCCTTATGAGGTGTGGTATGGTAAGCCTGTTGATTACTCTTCACTGAAAGTTTTTGGGTGTCCTGTTTATTATCACGTGGATGAGGGTAAACTGAACCCAAGGGCAAAGAAGGGTGTATTTGTGGGTTACGGAGATGGAGTTAAGGGATTTCGAGTCTGGTCACCTTCTGAGCATCGAGTTATACTTAGTAGAAATGTGATATTTGATGAGAAGTCTATGTTTAACCCCATGTTGAAGGTTACTGTTGTTGAAGGTAGTAGGAATGTTGATAAGCAGGTGGAGCTGCAAACTCTCAATGAGAGTGAGTTTGAGCACCAAGGTGGAGAAGATCAACATGATGAGGATGTCTCTGCAGAGCCAGAAACTTCAGAGTCCAGTGCACGAGCTAAACAGTCTATTGCTTCCGGTAGACCGAAGAGAGCGACTGCAGGAGTACCTCCATAGAGGTATGGCTTCGAGGACATGGTGGCGTATTCATTTCAGGTTGCTGAGGAAGTGGATGCAGGAGAGCCACAGTCCTATAGAGAAGCAGTTTCGGGTGGTGAAGCTGATCAGTGGCTTGCCGCAATGGGAGATGAGATGGAATCCCATGACAGGAATCAGACTTGGGAGCTAGTCAAACGACCACAGGGAAGGAAGATTGTGACAAACAAGTGGATCTACAAGAAGAAGGAAGGAATCACTTCTAAAGAGGGCATGAAATTTAAAGCTTGGGTGGTTGCACGAGGCTTCTCGCAGAGGGAAGGAGTTGACTACAATGAGATTTTCTCACCAGTGGTCAGACATACTTCGATCAGAGTGCTACTAGCAATAGTGGCACATTATGACTTGGAGCTCGAGCAGCTAGACGTGAAGACAGCTTTCCTGCATGGAGAGTTGGAGGAAGAAATTTACATGACTCAGCCAGAGGGATTCGAGGTTCCGGGAAAAGAAGACTATGTTTGTAAGCTGAAGAAGTCCTTGTATGGACTTAAGCAATCTCCGAGGCAGTGGTACAAGAGATTTGACAGTTACATGCTTGAGCTGGGCTACAACAGAAATCCATATGATTGTTGTGTATATCACAGCAAGGCAGAGGATGGTTCGATGATATATCTAGTTCTGTATGTGGATGATATGCTCATAGCTGCAAGGTCAAAGTCTGATATCCAGAAGTTAAAGGGGCTTCTCAGTGCTGAAGAAGATACTGTCGAGGTTTGGCATGTCTTCAGCAAAGCCCTTAAATACTCCTAGTGCTTCAAATGTTCATCTATCCTCAGCTTATGCACCGCAATCAGAGGCTGAGAAGGAGTACATGTCGAGAGTCCCATATGCTAGTGCAGTAGGTAGCTTGATGTACGCTATGGTATGCACTAGACCTGATCTTGCACATGCTGTTAGTGTTGTCAGTAGGTTTATGATACAACCTGGAAAGGAGCATTGGCAGGCTGTGAAGAGGATCTTTCGGTACCTTAAGGGTACACCTGATGTGGGGATTAGCTTCGGAAGTGATACAGAGTGCTTGGTGTCTGGGTATTCTGACTCGGACTATGCTGGAGATGTTGACACGAGGAGATCGATGACCGGTTATGTATTCACTCTTGGGAGTTCTGTAGTGAGCTGGAAGGCAACTCTGCAGTCGGCGGTGACATTGTCTACTACTGAGGCAGAGTATATGGCGTTGACAGAAGCTGCTAAGGAGGGAATATGGTTGAAGGGACTGGTTGGTGATCTTGGTCTACATCATGATCAAGCAGTGGTGTATTGTGACAGTTTGAGTGCAATATGCTTGGCCAAGGATCAAGTCCACCATGAGAGGACTAAGCACATCGATGTGAGGTATCATTTCTTGAGGACAGAGAAGAGGATTAAGGTGAAGAAGGTTGGCACCGCGGATAATCCTGCTGATATGTTCACGAAGCCGGTTCCACATGGCAAGTTCCAACACTGCTTGGACTTGCTGAATGTCTTGAGTGGGTGACTCCACCCTACGGGGCATTGATGGCGGGAGAGAGAGAAGGAGCAGAGTACATCAGAGATTTTAGAGGAAGAGGATTCAAGTCAAGGTGGAGATTTGTTGATATGACTTGAATCGGACTATCAGCCGCTACGACTGGTAATCGGGGGTCTCGCTGTTATTTGGATTCGGGTTCTGGGCCTGGTCTGTAACCGTTTCCTTTGCTAGATTGGATTAGGTTTAGACCCACATGGAGAAGTACTATAAATACTTCTCATAATCCTCTGTAATCTGTAATCTCCTTGATATAGTGAAATCGGCTCTCTCTCGCCCGTGGACGTAGCTAACACACATCGTGTTAGTGAACCACGTAAATCGTGTGTCGTGTTTTCGATTCTCGCTTTCGTATTCTTGCTTTGTCGATTCCGGTGATTTCCCGATCCGTAGCAGCGCGTTTATAACAAGGGGGTATTCCGCGAGTACCCCCTGTTCAGTTTGCGCGACTCAAGGTGGCTCAGGTGAGAATTACCGTTTCGTTTCCCTTGCGCGGCTGAGTTTGCGCTTTTTCATGGGCGTCGAATTTGTCAGGCGTTAATGTGACTTAACTCTTTTGATTTCGCGTTCCAATGGTGTACCCTGCCCCCCAAGGCGGGGGCAGGGCGCGTGCGTAGCGGGTGCTCGGCCTTCAGAGGCCAATCACTCTTTAATCGCCATCCACGTGGCAGTGTTCTGTTCGCTCATTCAGGCGGTTACTTTTGCTTTTGAAATTTGAATTCTTCGATGTGACTCTTACGCTTCCCAATGCGGTTAACGCCCTTCTTCTTCTTCTTCTCCTTCCCTTATAAATAGCAGTGTTTGCTTTTGGCAGGACAACAACCACTGCTCCTACTCTGTTTGCGAAAATCTTTGTCTCCGGATTCCTCTCCTTCGTTTGCGACCTCAATTCTTCGTTGCTCCATCTTCTCTTAATCTTCATCCATGGCCGGTTCAATCCCGAGATCGAGTTCGTTTTTCGCGAAGAATGTAATCTTTCCCCCCTTTCTCATGTTTCCACCGATCCGTCGCTGGAACTACGAGTTTCCGGCGACGAGGGTAGCGGCGGAGTTCCGTCGACGCCGGTCACGATCTCCTCCATGGCTACACCGGCGACGGCGAGACCGGTGGGTCGAGTTCTGGAGCCCGGGGGTTCTGATCATACGTCGGGGGGTTTCCAACGGTGCTCCGTCATCTTCAGGCGCGGCGGTGGAGGTCTCGGATACTGAGTCTGATCCGTCTCGCGAGGCAGTTCCTGGCGTCGTTCCGCACGTGTCGGAAGCCATGAGTCAACTTGGCCCGCGCTACATCGATGCACAGTACACAGTGTTGGATTGGGCGGAGATGTTCGACCCAAATCCGGCTCCCAGTGACAACTTGGTCCGCGGCCCGGACCATGTTTCGGTGTACGGGCGGAGAGAGGTTGAGGAGATAGTGCGTGGCTTGGGGTTACCCCCCTCTTAGAAGTACGCGGTGCCATCCACACGGAGCCGCATTGGAAATTGCCCCCCTGGGTGGCTCGGTATTTATACCGAGTACTGGCGGATGGGGTTTAAGTTTCCAGTGGACCAGCTGGTATGCGCCATACTTTGGCGGTTGAACTGCTCACTCGCCCGTCTGTCACCGTCTGTTATTATGCACGCGTCGATGCTCCGCCTTGTATGCAAGCGGCGGGAGCAGTTAGTTCAGGGGAGATACAAGATATGCCTTGAGTTCTTGGAAGGCCGTTTCACACTCTTGCGACCATGCGAATCGCGCGCCACCTTTGAGTGTCTTGAAGAAAGGAGCGCACTTATCAGCGGACCTTGGTATGAACCTTCCAAGCACCGCTATTTTGCCATTCAGGGATTGTATTTCAAGCGTGCTCCTCGGTGCCCGCAGTTGTTGGACAACGGTGATTTTTTTTGGGTCGATCTCAATGGCACGCCTAGGAATCTTCCTGCCTCAGCGCCGAATACACATTTAAGCGGGTTGAGGCGTAGGCTGTGTTTCTGGAGCGCTTCAAACGTTTCGCACAGGTCTTTTAGATGGGAGTTTCCTCCTTTGGTTTTGACGATGAGGTCATCCACGTACGCCTCGATGTTCCGCACGATCTATTGTGAGAACACTGAGTCGATCATCCTTTGATAAGTGGCACCAGCGTTCTTTAATCCGAGGGCATTCCTACAAAGCAGAAGTTCCCGAACGGCGTCATGAATGCGGTTTTCTCCTCGTCCTCGCGGGACATTGGGATTTGATGGTATCCCGAGAACATGTCCAAGAAGGACAACATCTCGTGATCCGAAGTGGCGTCGATCAATTGGTCAATTCTGGGGAGAGGGTAAGGATCCCCGGGGCACACCTTGTTGAGGGTCGTGTAGTCGACGCACATTCGCCATGCTCCGGAGGATTTCTTCACCAAGACCACATTGGCCAACCATTTCGGTTATTTAACCTCGCAGATCAACCCTGCGGCAAGTAGCCGCGCGACTTCCTCTTCTATTGCTTTTAGTTTGTCACCCATGAAGCTTCGGCGGGCTTGATGTCTTGGCTCCGCGCTATGCGGTACGGCGAGGCAATGATGGGCGATCTACCTTAGAACACCAGGCATGTCCTCAGTGCACCAGGCGAACAATTGTTTGTGTTCCTTGAGCATCGCTATCAACGATTTGATCATGTCGTTGTGAACGTGGGATGAGATGCAAACCTTTTTCGTCGGCTCCATCGGATCAAGCGCGACCTCGAAGTCGGAATCCACGAATTCTGGGCACGGATCTTCCGCTCTTGTGTCGACAATATTGGTTCCGCGTATTTCACCCTCTCCCTTTGGTGCGCCCCACGGTAACCCGCGTGCTTCGCCGGTCCCTGCCTTAGTGGGGAATTTTAGCTTCTGGTGGCATGTCGAGGGCTAGGCCATGAACTTGGGGAGGAAAGGACGCCCCAGAATGCCGTTGTGAGACGGTTTACAGTCGACAATTGTAAACTCGACCTGCTTGGAGACTCGCGGCTCTTGGTCCCCAATTACCACCGGGAGGGTTACCACGCATATTACTGCAACCCTCGTTCCCGAGAACCCCACCAAATTCCCTTGCGCTTGTTTGATCATGCGCGGATCGATATCCATTTGGTCGAGGGTGCTTTTGAAGAGGATGTCTGCCGCGCTGCCTCCTTCTACCAGCAGGCGATGGATTTTGCAGGCGGCTACCAAGGCAGCGATGGTGAGAGGGTCTTCTGACGGAATTTCTTGTGGGAATTCCGCGTTGTCGAAGCTGAGGTTGCACTTTTGCTGCACTTCGGCAGTCGCGCATTCCATTGCTCGCTCGCGCTTCATTTTCTTTTTTGGGCGATCTCCATAGATTGTTACAACCCCTATTTCCTTCCTGACTACGTACGAGCCGGTGGATTCGTCGTAGTCATGTTGCGGGGGAGGCGGCGGGACCGCGCGTTGTTCCTTTTGTTTCCCCGATCCGCGGATGAAGTCGGATATGAGTCCTCTTCTGATGAGCGACTCAATTTCGAAGCGGAGGTGTATGCAATCCTCCGTGTGATGACCTGTCTCTCTGTGGAAGTCGTAGTGTTTTTTTAAGTCGCGCATGTGGCTCGGCGATTTTGCTGGCGCCGGCCAATTGAGCTTATAGCCCTTCTCCCGAAGGACGTGGAACACGTTCTTCACCGAATCGTTGAGTGGTGTGAAGGCGTTTGTTGGGTGTTTGTCCGGTGAACTCCTTTTTGTTGCTTGCTCTGGGGGAGCGGTATTGGGAATTGCTTCCGCGACTAGTCCTCGTTGATGGCTTTAGAGGGCTCGAAGCGCCTTACCGACCCGGCTCCCAGGGTTTCTTCTAGGGTGATGGCCTTTTCTATTTTCACCTCTAGCTCTGTTGACAGCGTAACTGGTCTTTTTGCCAGGGCCCGTTTGAGCTCCATGTTGGTGGTTGCTTCCATTAGGTGGTGGTGGGCGGTTTCAGGGGTGAGATCCCGAACCGTCGTCGCTATCCTTGACCACCTGGTGTAGAATGCTAAAGGCTTTCTCCGTCTTTTTGTCTGATGTCGATAAGGGATTTGAGGTGCAAGGGTCTCCCCTTTTGAGAGGCAAACTTGGTGGTGAACAGGGTACGAACTCCTCGAACGAGCGGATGATCCCGTTCGGGAGCCTGTTGTACCAGTCGAGGCATATGCCGGTGAATGTTGAGGGAAAGGTCCTGCAGAGAGCCGCGTTGGAGTTGGTTTGAAGTTGCATCCGGAGGCAGAAGGTGTTGACATGGTCCTCCAGATCGGTCGTCCCATTGTATGTCGGGAGGGCGGGTGGCATTCCGCTCATGTGTTTCGCCATGATTTCAACGCTGAGTGGTTGGTGAAGAATTCTTTTTGGTTGAGGGCAGTACTGCGGAGACAAGTACTGCTCCAAGAAGCTGAGGTCCGCTCTTGTTTGTGGTTCGACTTGATGTGTTGCCACGCCGGTGGTTCGACTGGCGCTTGCTGTTGCAGCTCAGCTTGCACCAGTTCCTCGACCGGCGCCTGTTGTGGTGCAGCGGACGCCGTTTGCGTCGTTGACGCGGTTTCCTCTCATCATGAGCATTATCATCTGATTCATCTTGCTTTGCATGTCGGCTATGACCTCATTTTGTTTTGCCATTTGCTGTCTCATTTCTTTGGCCGTCAGCTTTGGTTCTTCTTCCTCAATGAGCACCGCATTGAGGTTATTATTCTCATCGAAACTCCTTGAGTCCGTCATGGCTTTGATGGGCGTTGCTTCTTCAGGGGTATTTGAAGTTTGTCCTGTCATTCTATCTTCTTTACTCGCGGCCCCACGGTGGGTGCCAATTGTTTGTGTCTAACTGAGTGTAGGAGTGAGACACGGGGGTGAGTGGGGTGCGAGTGTGGGATAATAGACTTCTACCTTCTTTTCTTTGATCCCAGGTTAGGGTTCGGGGTACAGAGAGAGAGAAGAGGAGAGAGAAAGTTCGAGTTTCTAGTGAGAGAGAGCTAAAAAATCGATCCCCCACCCACCGGTGTAAATGCTCTATTTATAGGCTAACACTCGGTGGGTGGACACTCGGGATGACAAGACACTTGGAAAAGACAGGAGTTTAGGGTATGATGAGGTCTGCAAGTAGGGTTGAGTAGCCTTGTCAGCCATCCGGCGTCGTTTCTTGAGTCTCGGACGCACAGGATATTATCGCGCCTCCGCTCTTGTTGGAGACTGGCGGCGTCAGTCGGGGCAGTGGTCGTGGTGGCGCGGTAATGCTCGCGCGTGTCTACTCCTTTTGTCGATCCGTTCGTGCCTCTTGATCTGGCGGTCCGCGCGCGTGTTGTCGCGAGTGGTTTAGCTCGCGCGTTACTGTGAACGCGCAGCTCGATGAGGCGGTCGAGGCCGAGCCATTCCCTCAACAAGGTATATTATTAATCGGGTATGAAAAATAATACGTATTTAGATGAGAATGGTTGACCTTTTAAATATTTTATGTATGATTTATAAGTTGTGTATTGTCATATTCAATGACTTTATAATGAGCTATGTACAAATGACAGTGGTGCATATAATATGCTCAAAATTAAAAATGTACTTATTCCAAATCTAAAATAAATTTTAACCAAATGATAACTTTTTTTAAAAATAACTTTATTTCAATCAAGGGTAGAGAGAGTGTAACAAGTGGATCCTAAGGACGAAAATGAGTAAATTAGTATAATAGTTAATTGAGAATGAAATTTAGGGCACTTCTAATTGAGAATGGTTGGCCGAGTGATTATCTGTTTGAATTTTGGCGACTACATTTGTTAAGCACATGGTATTCGGATTTGCGAAAACTTTAAGCATGTATAAGTTGGTTTTCGTTTGCGGGAAGTGTTAGTAAATACTAAATAGTATAAGATCTATTATTAAATCTTTTCCAACAACTCAAGTTATTGATACTAAATACTCTTGACAAAGAACACCATTCAAAAGCAAATATCTAACTAAATCATGAATAATTGTTATAGAGTAATATTCTTGATTGTTTCGACAGATATTTAATTTACCAATTTTTTGTAAATACAAAATTATATCATGAATTATTTAAAAAGCTAACAAAACTATTTTATCGTATGTATTGTTTTTCTAAATGTACCCACACTTGACAACATCCTAGCTATGCCACTAGACACAATATATTATGTATAAGAGTGTAAGTTTTAGGAGAAATGATTATTAGACAACTATTAGGTTTAAAGAGAAGAATTTGTGAAAAAAGGAACAAAATTTAGAGATTATAATGTTTTTTTTTATGAAGAGATTATAATGTATTATATTATATCTTAATTTTAAAAAATATTAAAGGACTTTTGGAATTGGCCCTATGCCACGTAATCCACGCTAAAATTCTAAGTTATCCACGTCATCTTCCTCTTTTCCCTTCCGCCAGCCGTACTCCGCCCTTCCGTTCTATTTAGTATTTTCCCTCTGCGTAAATATCCCGATATTACCCACTGCCAAGTGCTCAACTCCTTCCTTTCTCTTCTGTAAGCAAAAAACTCCTCCCTTTCTCTTCCTCCACCATTGGGACGTAGTTCTGTCTTCTATTTTTTTTTTCTTCCAAAAACCCCCCATTGACTCTCCCTCCTTCAACCTTCAATTGCACTGAAAGTCATCTCTGTGGAGGCGTGCGAAATTTTTTGCCATCCTAGGGGCAGTTGGCGGCCACCATAGGCCATAGCAGTGTACGGACTACAGAGATATGACAATTCATATCCAAGCAGATGGTTGAGACGAAGCAACATATCTCATAGATATGACGACTCCCGACGAAGCATCGACAGAGACAGAGGAGGAAGGAATTGTGTATGCGCACAGAAAAAGAATGACGATGAAGATGGAGATCACAGGAGCGTCGACATGGTGCAACGGTAGGGGAATCACCGGCTGTTGTATAAGCCGAAACTCTGCCCTTTTACTAAGTCTTTTATCTTTTAAATGTAAATTAGTTATCATAAGAGATAATCACCGGTACTTAATTTTTATAACAATCCCGATATAAAAGTGTTGTTTTGGTTTATAGCACGAATCATGATTCATGAATAATATTCCATGGTGAGTTAGTTTTATAACAAACATACATCTCACTTGGTATATGCATGTGATTGAAACTTAGAAATTGATATCAAATATTAATTCATTTATCATGTGAACTATGGTAATTTTTTTGTGTTATAATTGGTAATCTAAACATAAAATTGTACCGCGAGACTTTTTAAACCATTTTGGAAGGCATGAATAAAAATTAGAAAATTGAACCATTATATATGTAAGTGATAAATGTTAGTAAGTGTTTTTGTCATGTGCATATAATAGAATTCGTAGTAGGCCAATGATCGTTAATGGTAATTAAATGACTTAGAAATATCTATATTTTAAGTCAGGGACTAAAAATCATTGCTTGAATCTTTTTATTAGTTTGCAATGAGATGTTACTTAGTGATGATTTCATACGCTTATTTGAAGAGACCACAAATATATGTTTCAAAATAAATTGCTAAAGTATATATAATTAGAAGATTTATTATTTTTTAAAAATAATAATGAAATTCTTAATTTACAAAATAAGGCGTGAAATTTCCCCGGCCGGCCGGGAACAAAGATAGTACAATTCAATGTAATTTAATCTCACAAATTACTAGTGACTTGGTGGGAAGAATTGTAAGAAATGGTAATTAAATGACTTAGAAATATCTATATTTTAAGTCAGGGACTAAAAATCATTGCTTGAATCTTTTTATTAGTTTGCAATGAAATGTTACTTAGTGATGATTTCATACGCTTATTTGAAGAGACCACAAATATATGTTTCAAAATAAATTGCTAAAGTATATATAACTAGAAGATTTATTATTTTTTAAAAATAATAATGAAATTCTTAATTTACAAAATAAGGCGTGAAATTTACCCGGCCGGCCGGAACAAAGCGAGTACAATTCAATGTAATTTAATCTCACAAATTACTAGTGACTTGGTGGGAAGAATTGTAAGAAGACAAAGAGAAACAGAATTAGTATCCAAACAAAAGTCAGTCAAGTGCTCTCAATTTTGGTAGTAAGATTTTTGTCTTTCGGGCTAGTTTCCCTTGCCGACGATCATGGCTGGCGGTTCTCCGGATTCAGGAATGGTTCCAGTGAAGGCCCAGGTAGTTCTATTGAAGCAATGGGCTAAAAAGTTTGGAATCTCATAACCAAATTTTCGGACAAGTCCATAAGGGATTGGATCCTAAAAGCCAGCAAGGTTGAGAAGCTTTAGCTTCCGTCGTCTCCTTCATCCCACCTAAATTCAGTAATTTGTTGTTCGAAAGAGCAATGTGGATTGAATTCTGTACTGTTTGCGGTGGGGACTTGAGCGATCAGCGATCGGTTTATGGTAAGCGATCTGTTTTTTTTTCTTCCAGAATATAATCTATCCTTTTCTTTGTTCTTACTCGTTGAGTCATACTGTTTTGTGTCCTCTTAATGCACTCTTAATCGTCGCTTTCAATTTCTCTATTGCTCCTTCCCTGTTTGTTGTAAGTTGATAACCATGACCTGAGTGGAAAAGTGGATGAAACAGTTCGTGACAGTTTTTGCTTTTTTGGGTTTAGGGTGTAGATGAATCATGAAAGGGGATCATCTGCATAGGTGGAAACTGGAAACTTCTGTTCTGGTTATTTCATTCAAGTTTGTTGGCAATTTTTGGAGTTATGTTCTGTTGGTTATAGTTGGCCTTTTTATTACTAGGCAAATGATACTCATACTTTCTAGTGCCCTTCTGCTATCCATCTCTAACTTACCACTAGATTTAAGTGTTTGATTCCCGAAAGACAGACTTAATATTGCTAGAAACTTAGTGTCTGTGATGCTATATAGCCGCACAACTAGCTGTTCCTGGGTTTTGCCCTACAAATGTGATAGATCATCCCCAGTGCAGCTTATCCAAATGCCAAATTTATGGTTGGGGTGCAAGAAAAGAGATTTGCGTTAAAATTATGTGGTGGGTGATTTTTGTTTGCAAGTTACATCTCTGATTGCATTTGGTTGCCATCTGCTCGAATCCAAACATATCAAAATGTTACTTATAGGAGTAACATAATCAAAATGTTGCAGGCTTTGGAAATCAAGATATAATGATCACCTTGGACTTCACATATGCTTGCCGTGATGATTACTAGTTTGTAAAGCACAAAACTACATTGAGACTGCATGTTGGAGCTCATGATCATCCGGAAACTCTCTGCTACCACAAATAAAACTAGGGATGAAACTCCTTTAAACTGTGTTGTGGCTCCTTTGAGTATAT